>JANHZU010009200.1:16442-29191 GCA_032468055.1 Acrochordus granulatus | reverse complement strand
AATCCAGTCCAGATGCCTGTTTGTTAAACTTTGTTGCGATGCAATTACCCTGGACGAGTGAGAGTCTTCACAGACAACAATCAGAGAAGTTATACTTTGAAAGAAAATATGTTTTAGACATGTATGCACTTTCCAGCTTTGTTTGTCTAACTGTATATGACTTTATATATACAACATAATATAACATTTAGGAAGGACTGGACATTTTCTCACTTAGACACTCAAAAATCCATTTTCTCTAATTTTTGGTTTAATCTGCAGGTTTGCTTGCTTTAAAAATCTGCATCAGCATATCTCCCCCTTCTTCATTCTTCTAATTCTGCTGTAGTTGGAAAGCTCAGTCTGTCTCTCTAATTACTCACATTCAGTTGCCCAAACTGTACTCCTTCTGCAGATGTGGCTCTATGCCATTTCTGTATCTAGAAGCCATTGATAATCAAACATTACTGAAGAAACCCAGAAATAAAGACTTTTTGTATACTCCAGATTCATGCACGCAATAGTACATATTACCATAGTATATATTCTGGATATAGTATATATACAGTATAGATGAACCTTTTATGATGGAGATTTATCTTAGCAAAAATATTGTTGAGCTACTCCAAATTACCTGTGGAATAGTTAAAATTCTTGGTTAATTTCTCATCTCTGAAATACTGAGAGAGTTACTGATCATTCCAGCTGCCCAACTGTCTCACAAGAAAATTCCAAATGTTGTTCGTATAAAGTTATAATCTCAGGCGGGAGGCAGTGGCAAATACCTGTAGGAAAGTATTATCAACCTTACATGACTTTCTCTACAATTTCTAAATTAGTGTGATGCCTTAAAATTTGGTGGGTGTGGTTTCCTCTTGTTGATGCTAAAATAAGAAGACAACTTCTTAATCCCACTACATTACTTTTACTCATATAGAAATTCTGCTTCATAAACTTCATCTTACTTAATAGGAAATTAAATTAGTGGATTTAGATATGTAGCAGAGTGGGTAGAGTTGACAGTGAAAATAGGAAATTTTGTTTACACCGAATATATAAACTGTTTATGGATATTACATATATCAGTATCAGTTCCGAATAGTGATATTTATGTAGTTAGTTTACCTTTGCGTTATGGTTATTAAGTGAATGACCATAACACAAAGGTGAATCCAGAGAAGATATTGTTATATGAATCCATAAGTTGTCATTCTGTATATAATTAAAAAAATACTTTGTTGAAATAAATAGAAAAAAAATAAAAAAGGGAGATGTTTTCATATATGGTGGATATTCCAAGAATTAGAAACTTGGAGAAATTTCTCTTCTTTTTACAAAAAAGAACTAGACACTTAATCAGGGTATTCAATTGGACCAAGAGTTAGCATTGTTTGGAATGCACATTGAATGTAGAAAAATCAATCTAAAATTGAGTTATAAGATTCATATTCAGATACTTTATTGGCCAAGCTTGTTTAGAGATGCAAGATACAGCAGCTCTCAGTATATTTGTAAGACAAGAGTAAATAAAATAATAACATAAACAAACAAAATTATGTATTCAACAGTAAAGTGTGCATCCAAAGTATGCAGTCAGTAGAAAAGGTATATAATAAAGTGTAGAATTAGAACCATAATCTATGTATACACATTAGAAAGAACATCTGGGTTAATTTAGAATTTGATATTTAGAATTCTATGTACCAATATATTATCTATATTTATTTATTTTACACATTTCTATGCCGCCAATTTCTGAAGACTCTTGGCGGCTTACATAGATTAGAGATTTATAAAGTAGTGTAAACTAACCTATATTGGTATTAGTAAGACTGGTGATAACTAAAAATTGGAAGCATGAAATTTTCTCTGACTGATGTAATAAATATACAAAAAAACTAACTCATTTATTACATCTTCAACAGGACAATTTAATCCATGTTTATTCTTTGTAATATGGAAGATGCATAATTTTTCATTAACCAAAGAAATGCAGTAAAAATTGTCTGCTTGTATGCTCAGTTATGGAATTATCTGTGTTACTTATAAACCGTGTAGAATAATATTAGCTGCCATAACAAATTCTGCAGTTTAGTAAATTATAGTGTGGAGTATCTATATATGGTTTGAAATTAGGTTATGTGATTCACTTTTTAAAATTAATAAAACATCTTTGAAGAAAAAAAGTATAAAGACAAAATTATAATCCTATTAATTTAACATATTTTATGTAAATTGATGGAACACATTATTAAAAAGTAATTATTAAGCAAACTCCACTTGTGGATTGCTGCCTTGCTGTGGTGACGGGACTTGAGTGACTCACTGAAGCTATGAGTTATTATGCCATGCAGGGTCACTCAAGATGGACTGGTCATAGTGGAGAGTTCTGACAAAATGTAATCCACTGGAGAAGGAAAATGACAACCCACTCCAGTATCCTTGCCAAGAAAACCCCTTGGACAGTATCAGAAGGCTAAAGATATGATACCAGAAGATGAGCCCCTCAGGTCAGAAGGTGTCCAATATGCTATTGGGAAAGAGCAGAGGGCAATTCTAAGTAGCTCCAGAAAGAATGGCTAGGCCAAAGCTGAAAGGATGCTTAGCTGTGGATGAAAGGAAAATCAGTGAAAGGGTTTTGAGGTGAAAAGAAAGTCCAGTGCCGTAAAGAATAATACTGCATAGAAATGTGGAATGCAAGATCTGTGAATCAAGGTAAGCTGGATGTGGTCAAACAGAAACTGGCAAGAATGAACATCAACATCTTGGGAATCAGTGAACTAAAATAGATGGGAATGGGAAAATTTAGTAGTAGTAGATTCTTGTCTACTACTATTAGACAGTAGTAGACAAGACTCTACTACTTTCTATTTAGAAAGTAGTATATTCTTGTCTACTACTGTGAACAAGAATCCTTCGAAGAAATGGATAGCCATCATAGTCAATAAAAGTGTGAGAAAAACAGTATTGGGGTATAATCTTAAAAAAACCAGAATGATCTCAGCTTAAATCCAAGGCAAACCATTCAACATCATGGTAATCCAAGTCTATGCCCCAACCTCTGATGCCAATGAGGCTGAAGTTGACTGGTTCTATGAAGGCCTAAAACACCTTCAAGAACTCTACTAAAAAAAGATGTCCTTCTCATTGTAGGGGACTGGAATGCTACAATAGAAATTCAAAAGATAGGTTGATATCTGGCAGGAAGTTTTGGCCTTGGAGTACAAAGAGAAGCAGGGCAAAGGCTAACAGAGTATTGTCAAGAGAACACTCTGGTCATAGCAAACACTATTTTCCAATAACCAAAGAGATGGCTCTACACATGAACATCACCAAGTCAATACTGAAATCAGAGTGATTATATTCTTTCAGCTAAAGATGGAAAAGCTCCATATAGTCGATAAAAACAAGACCTGGAACTGATTGTGGCTCAGGTCATGAGCTTCATATTACAAAATTCAGGCTTAAATTGAAGAAGCAGGAAAAAACACTAGGCCATTCAGGTATGACCTCAGTGATATCCCTTATGAATATACAGTGGAGGTGATGGGTACATTTAAAGGATTAGACATGGTAGACAGAGTTTCTGAGGAATTATTAATGGAGGTGTGTAACGTTATACAGGAGGTAACTCCTAAAACCATCCCAAAGAAAAATAAATGAAAGGAAGTGAAGTGGCTGTCTGATGAGTCTTTACAAATAGCTGAAGAAAGAAGGAAAGCAAAAGGCAAGGGAAAAAGGGCAAGAAATACCCAACTGAATGCGGATTTCCAGAAAATATCAAGGAGAGATAAGAAGGCCTTCTTAAATGAACAGTGCAAAGAAATAGAGGAAAATAATAGAGTGAGAAGGACCAGAGATCTCTTCAATAAAATCAGACATATTAAGGGAACATTCTATGCAAAAATGGCCATGATAAAGGACGAAAATTATAGGATGCAGAAGAGATTAAGAAGATGTGGCAAGAATACACAGAAGACCTATGGAAAAATGATCTAAATGTCCCTGATAACCACAATGGTGTGATTGCTGAACTAGAGCCAGACATCCTGGAGTATGAAGTCAAGTGGGCCGTAGGAAGCATTACTAATAACACAGCAAGTGGAACTGATGGCATTCCATCTGAACTATTTAAAATACTGAAAGATTATGCTATTAATGTGTTGCACTCAATATGCTAACAAATTTGGAATACTCAGCAGTGGCCACAGGATTGGAAAAGATCAGTTTACATTTCAATTCCAAAGAAGGGCAGTGCCAAAGAATGTTTAAACTACCACACAATTACACTCCTTTCACATGCTAGCAAAATACTATAAGCTAGACTTCAGCAGTGTGTGAATCATGAACTACTAGAAGTACAAGCTGAGTTTCAAAGAGACAGAGAAACTAAATAATAAATTGCCAGCATGGCTGTGTATTTAATTTATATGCAGAGTACATCATGCAAAAGGCTGAGCTGGATGAATCACCAGCTGGAATTAAGATTGCTAGGAGAAATATCAACAGATATGCAGATGATACCACTCTAATGGCAGAAAGTGAAGAGAAATTAAAGAGCCTCTTGATGAGGGTGAAGCTGGCTTGAAAATCACCATTAAAAAAACTAACATCATGGCATCCAGTCCCATAATTTCCTGGCAAATATAAGTGGAAGAAATAGAAGCAGTGACCGATTTCATTTTCTTGGGCTCCAGGATCACCACAGACAGTGACTTTAGCCATGAAATTAAAAGATGCTTGCTCCTTGGGAGGAAAGCTATGGCAAACCTAGATAGCCTATTAAAAAGTAGGGACATCACTCTGCTGAGAAAGCCCGTTTAGACAAGACTATGGTTTTCTCAGTAGTAATGTATGGCTGTGAGAATTGGACCATAAGGAAGGCTGAGTGCTGAAGAATTGATGCCTTCTACTTGTGGTGCTGGAGAAAACTCTTGAGTGTCCCTTGGATTGCAAGAGATCAAACCAGTCAATTCTACAGAAATCAACCCTGACTGTTCATTGGAAGGATAGATACTGAATCTGAAGCTCAAGTACTTTGGCCACCTAATGCAAAGACCGTGATGCTGGGAAAGATTGGAGGCAAAAGGAGAAGGGGATGGGAGAGGATGAGATAGATAGGATCATTGGCATGGTGGACGTGGGTTTGGGCATGCTCAGAGAGACAGTAAAGCACAGGAGACCTGGCATGCTGCAGTCAGTGGGGACATGGAGAAGTGGACATGACTGAGTGACTGAATAACAATAAAGCATATTAGAAGGAACTTGAGATAAATTGGGTCAATTAAAATTTAATTGTAACTTTTAATTGTTTACTGCTTGGTGATTTCTCTTAATGTGAATTGGAATAGAAATAATACAAATAAAATATATTCGGGAAGATTAAAAAGCAGACAGATATAGATGGGTAGTTTATGTTTTGGCTTCTAAAAAGTCTTTAACATAGTGTCTTATGAACAATTCTAATTTGGAGACATCAAATACATTACTGTTGAAGACTGAGTATTAGAACTAGCACTTTTTATAAGTGGTCTGCATCAACAATGAATTTTGATATGCCAAATTTGTGGATTGAATCAAGTTATTTAATATTAAATATTTAAACATTTTCTGGTGAACTCCAAAGAAAAATCTCAAAACTCAGAGTACAGGCAGTAAAATGACAACTGCACAGACTGACATTTAATATGTATAAATAAGTCTCAAACAAAAGCTAATTTTACAATTAACCTGGAGGAGACTAATCAGGAAATATACCTTAAATTAAGAATATTAAATTTATGTTGAATGAGAATGTAGCTTAATGTAAGAATGTAACTAATAATAATATCTAAGAAACAGAAAAACATAGGTTATAAAAGAGATTGAAAAATTGTCTTATAATTATTCTTTTAAATTGATAATGAGGCCAAAGCATTTAGAATATTGTCTATAGTCATCCTAATGATCAGTGGATTAGATAATCCCACTTAAGCATGTGGGATTTTCTAAAACTCTACTAGGAAGCTTGGCTGTTAAGTATTCCTTAATTCTATCTTTATTCCTTTGTTTTCAAGGGAAGGGAAGGGAAGGGAAGGGAAGGGAAACTTTTATAGGAATATTATATGCCTAATATTGTGGCTTCGAGTAAGTTGGGTGTGTTTAAATGGCATTGCTAATACTTTGTGCCTGAGTCATTGTCAATGGATTTATGATTTACTGTTCTCCACTCTCTCTTGTTTGGAGGTTACATTCTTATAATGTCAACTGTTTATTTTTTTTACAATGGACCTAGGCAACTTCTAACTTCTGATATGATGGACTTATATATTCCAGCAGCCATCAGCACTAGTCAAACTTCCTAACAACGCTTAGAGTTTTAATTCAGCCACCTCTGGAACATTATTTATCCCAAGTAAGTTCATTTATCACTTCTGCCTCATTGTGGAGCATCATTTTCTGAAGGCTATGGGATTATCCTCAGAGCAATAATAGTGATGAATGTGCCTTTTAGATTTACCAAACAATGCAAAACTTACTTTTATAAAGGCATTTGATTTGCCATTGTTAAATGTTTTTATTGGTTGTGCGTAGCAGCTATTCCAATTCTTTTTGAGAGCAATCATTTTTTAAGAGAAAGATGGCATTAGTTATATTTTTATATAATATATACATTGTCAAGCAAACTTAATTGGTTTAAAATGCTTGGGTTCCACCTCTTGTAAAAAAACAGTAGTTTTACAAAACACATGGTAAAATCAAAATCTTGCTAATGATTAAAATAAAACATTGTATAAAATACAAAAATAAGCAATAAAATGAGTAAGAACTCTAATAGGAATCCACTGAATAAGGAAACTTTAAAGCAGCTGCACTTTTTTTTAAGTCTCAGGTTAAAAAGAACTGAAAAAGGTAAAGCTGCTTTAATAAATAGCTGAGAGATTCTGGATTCATACAATGTTTGAAGCACTTCTTCCAAATCATTGCTGAAGCATATGCAGTCCTAATAAATAGGCACACAGATTGTAAATTGATGGCCACAATGTTTACAATCCCCCATCTTGTTGCTCCATGGTCAGTGAGAAATATCTTGTTTATTTCTTGTTGTTAATGTATTAGTACAGATCTGGAATGCAAACAATCTAGATAACCATTAGTTAGCAGCAAAATATTAGAGACTCGTTGACGCTTTTGCTACCATTTAGTAGTCGTACATATTTTTGCAGCTCAGCTCCGGTTGCCCTACTGCTGTTTTAATATTGCAAAGCTCCCCATGCTAATGGAAAGATGGAATGATTAAAAAGGAGAAATATATCCAGGAAGAAGGAAATAGAAGGATAAAATCTATTCTGCTCATAACATATAACGTTTGAACATTAGGATGTATGTACATTCTGTAGGTACATTTTTATTGGTCAAAGAATAAGAAAGAGCAACTTAGTTTTCAGGCGCCAAGCAGCTTAAAGCAAGATTGATACAACCATCAAAAGTTGCGCACACGGGGAGGAAATGGCAGCTCCCTTGATCTCTGCTCATTAGGCTTTCATATTGTCACTAATTTCCTCAGTCTTCTGTATTTAATTGAAACAATCATTCACTCCAGTAAGCAAAGTGTATGTCTCATTCCTGTTTCATAGCAAGAAGCTGCCATAACACTTGCTCCTGTAAATGATGCCACAATTAGGGCGCCACTGAAACATTTTGCCCATGAGCCCAGGAGTAAAAGTAGATAGCTTGGACAAATAGTAGCTAGCAACAGATTGACAGATGTGCCAAGAGAAAAACAAGTATTGGTTTACAGCAACCTCACTAAGCTGAACTTTAATGCTAGCTGCATTAAGGCCACGGCACTCAGACTCCTCGGCCAATATATCTTTCTGCGGTATAGAAAGGAAAGGGAAAGGCTGGCTGATGGCTTTGTTTTGTTGCTGATTTATTGAATGAAATGGTTGTGTATTGTTGTGTCTTGAGCCTGAAAGCTGAAAGAGAATCACTTTCTAGAAACATCAACCCTGTTTTCTTATCAGTTACGATAAGGCATCGTCCCCAGTTTGCCCAAAGACAACGAGTAGATTGAAAATAATCTTCACCTTAGCAAGAGATAAATTGGGTCCTGAAAGTGAAAACTACACAGGTGCTGAGATTTCTATAATTTTACTGTATTTCTTTTCAATAAATCTTTAAATCTGGGAGAATCATGCATCTGATTGAAGTGGTACTGCCAAGAGCTTGACAGAATGGCGATATCACAACTACAGATGGACCAACATTTTTCAACATGGCATCCGTAAATGCTTCAGCAGGCTACAGCTTTTAGATTACTTTGGCTGATCTCATACTGGGAAATCAGAAAAACTGGCAAACCACTGCCAAGAAAATGTATGGATGTAATTACCAGGAGCTGAGGTCAGCCTGAGTCTCTTTATTTTGGTTACCAGCTCTTCAAAAGTGTGGGAACTGCAGCTCCTGTAATCTGCAGCCAGAAGGCACTGCTGCTGGAAAGCTGGGCACCGTAATACAGAAAGGATCTGGTGGAAAGGGCTGACTTAAACAATTTGAAGACTGGGTAGGTCAGCTTCGACATTTTCAAGTCTTATAATGTCAACTGAAAATATTTACGTTTGTGGTTAAATCCCTAGGTCATTCAAAAGTACTTAGCTATGGATAAGATTTGAATCCTGCTTTGTTTTTTGTTTTGCTCATACCAATTCAATATTGTTTTTGTTTGCAATTTCATCTTCTTTGGAACAAGCTAAATAAAACCCCTTGTACTGGAAGCTTGGATTTTTTTTTTTTTTGAGTCTCAGAAATAGTTATAAAGAAGTCTATCTGTAAAACAACAGGAATGTAATTCTCTTTGTAACTGAACAAGGAAGAGACAGGGACAAGAGAATGCTTTGGGTAGCTTAGGAAAATATTTCCTTCCTATCCATACAAGAAATGCATTAATCTTTACTCAAAAAGAACAATGAACAAACTAGTTGCTCTAGCTACTTTGCATGACCAATTTACAATATTCTATATTCAGATATACTCGTCTATTTCCCTATTTAAGATTGCATTGAGAATGCCATGCTGTATCTGAATGCTGAATTTTCAAAATGTTTGCATTTTTTATGAATGGAAAGTTATTTTTTTTTTGTATATATAGATATAATATAAATCTCCTTATTTCATTGTCCTATTTATTTTTTTGAACATTGAATTTTTTTTTAGAATGGGTGGGTCAAAGCTTTTTAACCGAGGTTTTTATTTGTTTTAATATTTGCTATTATAAAAATATTACATTTAGGCTGAATTTTACAGGAATGTTTGTGGAATATCTTTCATCTTCTGCCATTGATTCTCATACTGCACAAAATGTCTGAGGAATTGAGTCACAGCTGAGAATAGATAGTCTGCATAACATGAGCCCATGAAGGCAGAAATTTCTATGTTAGAATATTTGTTCAAGGTGTGGTTGACAGAAGTAGAATCTGATTCTACTTATATGAATTTCTTATTTCAAATCAGCAATGGACTGCAACATTCATCTTTGATTTTTCCATTTTGGATGACTGAATAAAACCCTGAAATATAAGGAAAAGAAGCAGGACATGAAATATTGGATGGACCACCTTTGACCCATGGACTACCTTTGACCCATATGGTATTTTTCACACCTGTTTTAAGGATTCAATCCAATTAGTTACTAGCAATAAAAATCAAAATTTATAGTGACACATCCATAGAAGACAAAGGCAGTAGGAAAGAAGACTACCATTACTGGCTTTCAATAAAGGCTACTTTTCTCTAGTAACCATTAAATTACTAAGCCTGGAAAAACTGGTCTCTTTTATGTAACATATCAAAAGCTACAGCAATGGGAATTCTTATTTTCCTTTTCTATCAGTCTTGATTAATTTTATTTTTGTTGTTTCATGGTCTCTATCTAAACTCCCAAATTATTCCATTCAAAAAAAATGACAGCCA
Source organism: Acrochordus granulatus (assembly GCA_032468055.1). Lineage (NCBI taxonomy): Eukaryota > Metazoa > Chordata > Lepidosauria > Squamata > Acrochordidae > Acrochordus > Acrochordus granulatus. Next base: position 19,261 of record JANHZU010009200.1, on the reverse strand, counting down.
TTGTGACTAATATTGGACCTCATAACTCTCATCATCAGTCCTTCTGATTTTTTTTAATCATAAGCAGCATTTGCCTCATTACAATAAAGAGATTTATCCGATTGTGCTTCCAGGTTCCACCCAGTGCAATATTACACTGGACCAGAAACTAATTCTTATTTAACTGACATCAGCAGGTATTTCTAATCTGGCTCATTATTGTGTACAGTATAGTTTAGGCCTTCTGTGTAATTGTGAAAACAGCTGACTGAAAACTTTTCAGTGTTATCCCATTTGGAGCTCCATGTGGTATACTACAAAAGCTTGCCCTTGTCAGACTTGAGTGACACAATACACCACAGCATGTTACAAAACAGAATATACTGAACATCCTGGTTCATTATTTTCTTTTCTCATCACAGCAAAAGCTGTAAAGATCTATTGTCTAATCAGCAGGACAGATATAATAGCTTAAATGATGTAGAATCATCCCCTCATGCTAAGACTGCAACCAGGGACATATCTAAGTGGCAGGTTTAGGATTTTGATCTCAAACTCCAGTTCGTGCTCCCTGCGGTTCAATGCTATCTGAATTGCTACTTTTCACCAAGTCTATTGTTAGAGGCCAATACTGCTTGACAAAGTCTTGGCTTAATTTTCTATATACCAATAAATGCTTAGGAATAGCTTGATCTGAAATATTAAGTATTTCTATTTCTCTGTAGTACAGCTTGAAAGTCGCAATAAGGTCAATCTAAGCCTTCAGTGCATTCCACAAAGCCACTTCACATTTTGCACCTGAAGAATAATATTTAATTTGACAGAAATCAAACATAATTTAATAAATTAGGTGTTTTCATAATGAACTATAATCAGATAAAGGTAATGCAATCAAATTCTGCTATCGTGTATTTCTACTTGCCCAAATTCTTACATGTACAAATCAATGCCAAGCAGGGCCACCAAGCATGCAATACAATAGTAATGTTGAATATTTTCTCATAGCAAGTATAAAGTCAACATCTTGGATAGCAACTTGGTATCCAAGATTTCCATCCTTGCTGTGGTAGGATTGTCTAAAATTAAAGGGAAACATTTCACCAGCCGATTCAACTAAGTATATTACCTATATTGTTTAATATTTACACTTTAGATATAATACATTTTACCTATTTATCTGTTATTATATCTGTTTAATAGATGTTTTAAACCACCCAATAGCTCAAGCTCCCTGGGCAGTTGAAAATAAAACATAAGATACTATTTGAATACAAACATACACAATAAATTAAATAAAATGCAAATTCAAACTCCATAGATATAAAGCAGCAGGAAGGCAATCTTTCAAAATCTAAAACAATAGACATTAAAATACAAATGGAAGCCAATTAAAAACCCTAGGAAAATAGAGAGGTCTTCACTTAGTATCAAATTATGCTAATGTGGATGTCCATTGAGTTTTTCTGGAGGGGATTTTGTAAACAGGGGACTACCCCATAAAGGTAGAGACCTATATCACTTCCTTTGGTGGGGAAGCTAAAGGAAGGCCTCTTTAGACTTTAAGATCTGGGTAGGTAAATATAGGAAAAGGTGCTCCTTCAGGTGACCTAGCCCCAGGCCATTTCCTAAGATACACTGCAAAGCTGACTATAAATATGTTGTGCAATTACACAATATACAAAACAGAACTGGACAGGTACTTAAAAATAGTAAAACCAAAAGGAAATAGAAAAAGAAGTAATAAACTGATTGTAGCAGGTGGGGAAGCATTATTGAACCTAGACAGTTTTCTAGCCAGCAAGCATGATTGTTTTGTATCTTATGAATACTTTGTTATTCCAAATACAGAGACAAACAACTTCACTCAGAGTCACTTGCTAAGATGAGTGGCTATATAAATTGACAATAAGTAAGTAAGTAAATAAATAAATAAGATGGCACAGAGCAAGATAATACGTCACTGCGCAGGCAGCTCGAGTTCTTTTCCAGAAAAAGCAAGAAGTAGTAGCCACAGTTTCAACTCTACAGCAGATTTTTTTTCCCTTCTGTTCAATCTTGTCCAGTTCTTTGAGACTGCTTGGACAAGTCAAAAATAGTAGTCCTGATCAGTACATGATCAGGACTACTTTCAAGACATTTGAAAAACTCTAACTTTGCTGCCACCTACAGTCATCCAACAGTCCAGATCCAAGTTTCTCAATCTTGGCAACTTGAAGAGATGTGGGCTTCAGCTCCCAGAATTTCCCAGTCAGCCATGTGTGTGGTCTACATAATATTCAAGTTATTCTAAGGTATAATCATGGTACTTCTCGTGAATATCTGGTCTTCTGAACACAGAATTTAGATGGGAGTTGCCATTATTGTAACCAGCAATATGGAATCGGTGTAGCTATTTCATCCCTGCACATTCAAAAATTAAAAAGGAATTAAAGATCCCAAGAGCATTTCTGCTGTTCATTAAAGCACCCTGCTTTTTTCACAAGCATGAAGAAAGGTATGCACTTTAAACATGGCTTAACTTTAATGGGTGGAATCTTTAAAGCATTAGCATCTTTAAAGCATTAGCAGCTTGTTAGAAGTTTGAAAAAGGTCCAGTTGCTTTAAAGATCAACAGAGAGATGCTGTGCATATATGAGATTCAAGGACTTGTTCCAAATTATTTTCAAAACATAGATATGTCAGTGTATTTCAACGCCATTAATCACATATTTCCTGTAGGATTGACTGGTTTGATCTCCTTGCCATCCAAGGGACCCTCAGTAGCATCACAATTCAAAGGCATTAATTCTTCGATGCTCAGCCTTCCTTATGGTCCAGCTCCACACTACTGAGAAAACCAT
>JANHZU010009199.1:298389-314336 GCA_032468055.1 Acrochordus granulatus | reverse complement strand
AAAATGCAGTTGTATTGAAATGAAAAAGATAGGCAAGTAATTGTTTCTAGAGATAAGATTATTGTTGCTGTTTGCAAAAATGTTTCAATTTAATTATTCTTAATCAAACATATTTCATATTGGCTAAAATATATATAGCCAATAAGGAAATCAACAGGCAGCGCACAATTTTTGTTTTAACTGAGCCATGATAAATTGCTTGACAAAGTCATAATTTATTGAAAAAAATGCTGATGTTCACAGGTTACTAATAGCTATTTCTTTTCAATGTAGAGCCCAGAGCCATGTTTTTATTTAGGTTTTTGAAGGAATTCTTGGTTCCCACATTATACTAATTCACACTGAAACAAAGATCAATTTGCTGAACAATCAATATTGCAAAGAGCTCCTTTTATCTACATTTCTCGATATATCTAGTCTACAGAACAATTGGCAAAATTAGAAATCCTACTTTTACTATTATTGTAATGCTTAAAACATTTTTTCCCAATCTGGTGCCTTCCAGGTGTATTCCCTATAATAGACAGCCATCCTTGGGGAGGAAATTAATTATACTTAGAATAACTTGCCAATATTTCCTACCAAGGCTACAGTAGTGAATATTGCTGAAGGTTTTTCTTTACTGCGTATTGTATGTCACATTCATTTATTTTAGAAAAGAGACAGAATTGCACAGCTTAACAGTCAATAAGATTTTGTTCTTCAAAAGATATAACATGCTAGAAAAATATTGTTGTTTTACAATCTGTATCAACAGTTCAAAATATTTCTTAGCAGGTGCAACATGTGAAATGGCAGGTAGAGCATGGTCTTAGTGATTTAGCATACATATTGATGCTCATTTAAACTGTGTTCCTATCTGTGATTTATAGAAACTTTACAACATCTCTCAGCCCTCACTAATGTGATATTATTACTGTCCTTATTACTGTTATTTTGATAGAGTGGTGGTTGCGATTCTAGGAAATCTTACAAGTTGCTTGAGGAGAAATGACAATAAAAAAATGCACATCTTCCTTCCTAGAGAAGGACTGATGGATGAATTTTGAAAGCAACAATTCTATCAACTTTTACACTTCCTACACCACCCAGATATAGACAGTCATTTACCAGGAACAAGGAGTATTTAGTAGAAGGGTTTCTACAAAGAGAATTTTCATAACTATTGGCAATCCTCTCCCATTGAGCTACAACAAATACAATTCAATTTATTGCAGTTGAAGATCAGTTCAGATAATATAAAAATAAAATTTAAAACAGAGTTAAGATACATTTAAAAAATGACCTAACTAGCATCTAATGGGTGAAATCTAAGATGAAATCTTTATAAAATCATAATGTGAACACTAAAATTATAATAACATAAACATTTCCAGCAAAGTAAAAATAATCTAAAACCATTAATATCAATGAAATGATAATGTCTAAAATTTTAAAAGAATTATAATTATAGGCAATGAATTGTGGGATATTGGCCCATCAGGGTTTGACAGATCTTCTATGCTGCTGCACAACTCTAGCTACATGCTCTAGAAAGTACTAGAGGTACTTTGTCTATGAGCAGCATCTGGGCATAGGCCAAGTCTGGGAGACTATTAATCAGAGGAAGTCTGAGTCTGGTTTGGATGTCTCTGTACAAACAGCAACGAAGAAGAATATGTTCTGTAGTTTCTGTCTCTCCAGAATCACAGGGGCAGAGCCTTTCAACCTATGGAAGTTTTTTATTGCCATCGAGGGGGTGCTGTGGCTGAGCAGTTAAGACACTGGACTTGTTGGCCAGAAGGTTGGCAGTCCGAATTCGAGACCCAGGTACCGTATAACAGGGTGAGCTCCCATTATTCACCCCAGCTCCTGCCAACCTAGCAGTTTGAAAGCATATAAAAATACAAGTAGATAAATGGGTACCACCTTTGGTGGGAAAGATAACACCATTCTGTACACCTTGGTATATAGTCATGCCAATGACATGACCATAGAAATATCTTCTGACAACTCTGGCTCCTCGGATATGAAATGGACATGAGTACTACCCCCTAGAGTCAGACACAAGTGAAAGGGAAAAACTTTACCTTTTTACCTTTATCCAAAACTGCAGAAGGGAGGTTATGGCATTGGGCAAAAGAGAAAGTTTCCCCACAGCTTGGTATTTCTAGCTGTGATCACATATCTGTTATGTATTGGTGTCCACTGATCTATATTATTATTTGGGCTGAAAAGCCCAAACAATATTGTTGTCCCAAAGGTCAAAGTGACATCAATTTAGCCCCCAAAAGTGATAACCAAAAGTCAAAAGCTAAGGAGAAGCAGCAAGAGATATGGTAGATTCAGTGAGCACTGAAGATAATAATTATGGTGCTTTCTAGTATCACATTTCTATTTTACTGATATCATTTATATGGTTGACCATCTCATCTTTTGACTCTCGGCAGCTAACAAGTATTAAAAGACAATATAAATACAATATATGTGTGTTAAACAATTAAAAATATTATGCCCAGCCAATTAATAGACAGGGGCATTAATTGAAAACATCATTCACCAATAGTGCAGGTTTGATTACTCTCCTGGCCCTGAACAAAAACAGCCAGTTTTTCAAGGTTTCCAAAAGGTGAGCAGAATTGGGACCAAACTTCAGATGGTCTGGTGCTCCAGAAGGCAGGTATAACTGGGAAAAGATGTGCTTCCTGGATCCTGCTAAATGACAATTCCTAATGGGTGAGACCTAGAGCAAGCTGTCTTCAACTGATCTAATGGGGCAGATAGAAACAAGGGGAATAAAGTGGTTCTTCACATACCCTGAACCCATGCCACACAGGGCTGTATAGGTAATAACCAGCACTTTGAATTGCATCATAAGCAAATTGGAAGCCAGTGCAGCTCCCACAACAAAAACAGAATATTTATACAGCAAGATAAAGCCATAATTGCCTGCATCATTGTATTCTGAACCAACCAAAGCTTCTGGATATTTTTCAAGGGCAGTCCCATGTACAATACATTGCAATAATCCATCCAGGTGGTAACCAAAGCATAAGTGACCAAGATCCTGATCCAGGAAAGGATGCAATTCATGTAAAACATGAAACTTCAAAGGCCTCCCCGGCCACAGTTGTCACCTGTGGGAGGATATCCAAATTGCACACCAATTCTGTTTGGGGAATACAACCCCATCCAGAATGAAAGATGGAAAATCAGAGTGCAAAGCCAGAAAGCCCCTCTGTTTTGCGAGAGTTAAGCTTAACTCTGTTCATCTACATCCAAATGCTTCTGCCTATCCCATTGGGTCTGTTACAGATAGCTTCTCATGTATCTGCTGCCTTGGGAGGGGAGGGGGTTCTGGGCCAGAAAGCAGGCCTCAGTGAAAGGCCTATGGTGTAGTATACCTAAGGTGCCCTTAGCCTCCTGGTTACTGACACTTCACAAACTATGAAAACAATATGTTCAGGCAACCTTTGAAATCTTTAGGAGCAAGTAGGTTGCTCTGAGAGGGGGCCTGTATTTTACTCTGTGTTTGAACTAGTTGTACAGTATGGGTTGTTTTTATGATTTTGTATGCTATCCAGGGGCGTGGTGGTGCAAGCGGTTAAGAGCTCGGCTTGCTGACTTGCCAGTTTGCCAGCTGGAAGGTTGGCTGCCTGAGTTCAAGAGCCTGCATTTCTGTGAAGCAGGGTAAGCTCCTGCTGATCTGCCTCAGTTCCTGCCAACCTAGTAGTTCGAAAGTGTGCAAACATGAGTAGATAAATAGGTACCACCTCTTCCGGCAGGAAAGGTAACAGAGTCCGTGCACCTTTGGTACCTAGTCATGCTGGCCACATGACCATGGAAGCATCCTAGGACTAACACTGGCTCTTTGGTTTTGAAACAGGGATGAGCACCGCTCATCATGAGCACCCTAGAGTCAATCACGACTGGCAGGGTCAGTCTTTACCTATACTATCCAGAGCATAAAATAATGCTGGTAAGATATGAGCATTCATTTGTCCTCTGAGACTGATTCAATGTTCCTTACATATCATTCATAAAAGTGGCAGAAGAAATAGGTGCATATGTGCACATTTTGAGAAAAACTACCATGTTTTAAAGACAAACACAATATATCTGTACAATGCATACATGTCAGCAGAAATAAGAAGACACAACCTGTGCGCCTATTTGATCTCCTCCCAAACCGATAGCTCTTTTCCTCAGTTCTTTTGAGATTATCAATATATATTCTTCTTGTCATGGTCTTTAAGTGGGCAAAATAGTGCTTTATAAGGCAAAAATTTTGAATCAAGATATTTCAAAGGAGATAACTTATAGAATGTGTCCAAAATCTGGGACGCAACTCCTGCGAGAATGAAGTTTGGTGAAGTTGTTGCTTCAACATGATCACTGGCTGATGCTGTGATTTTCAATGTTCTGTGTCAGTTTCTCAGCCAGTCTTGGAGTACCTTGCTCACTCCTCCACCCAACGGCAGCTTCTTACCTGCCTGTTGGGAAGGGAAGGGAAGATTTCTGATGCTCCCTGACAGATTCCTGTAAAAATCTTCAATGGGGAAACCAGCAGGAAGAACTCATAACGGCTCCTTCTGCATTTTTGCCTGCCCTTGGTCATTTTCTTTCTCTATTTAGTTAAGGAAATATATCTGAAATGATGACCCAATGGGGCACGTCTTGTTTATTTTTAAATTAGAGTACTGCAAAACAGACCACATGGCTAACCTAGGTCAGTACAGATCTCTCTTATATTCAGGACATCCTACATCCTAGGAATTCTGACACTTAGAGACACTCTTTGGTTTTATGGTTATCAACAGGCACCATTCTCATGCCTGGTGCATTTGAAATCAACATTAAAAGGAAATGGAAAAAAGCAGTACAGGAAAACCAGTCTAATGTCCTAAAAGTCAGAGTGCTTTTCTTCAGCCTTGAATCCAGAGAGAAAGAAAATGAAGGCTGACATATTTCTCACAAACATTGTACTTGAAAATGAGTTGCTAATCAAATGTTTGCAATAATCAAAAGTTAAAAAGAATGGAAGATTATATTTTGCCCCACAAAAACCATGCATATTTTAAAATCCAGGCAGTAGCTTAATTGGTCAAACTTATGATAGGAATAAAAAATCCCTACTGATCCTAGTAAATCAGCCAAAAAATGGCAGTTTAAAAATTACAGAAATAGATCTGCTTAATGGAGTGTTACACAGATGGCTGTTTGTAGTCTGGATCTTGTGGGAATTAGCAGAATTGTCATTAATAATAACTGTTGCAGTTATTCTTTCTGATTTGAATCTTTTGGAGGGTCACATCACTGATAGCATTAAAGGCTCACAGAATTCTTTTCTCATATTCCAGATAAGAAAAGTCTTAGGGACAGTAAGATTTTGTATACAACCTCCTGCTGGTAAATTAAACTGTTAACAGAAAGGAGTTTGCTATGCAAATGGTGTGCTTGCTTTCCTTCAGTCTATGTCAGTAAAGAGAAAAGAAAAGCAGTTGTCAGATCAAGTGGGAGGAATAATGAGGCTAACAGGTAGTGAGCAATGCTGAGGTTGATCTTGCAATTAGTAAAGCAACTAACCCAACTCAAGAAGTTGCTACATGTCACAGGACTCAAAACAAGAATGACATCAAAGAGCATCTTGATCCTCTGAATATTTTTGTGTTCAATCAACTGAAAAGATAGTCTGAACTCAAAGGACTGAAATGATGCGATGTGACAATTCATGCCAACTTCAGTAGGAGCACTTTTAATACAAAAGAAGAGATTATTGATGAACATCAAACATTCAGGAACATGGTGATTTCCATTTTTACACACTGCCACCTTGTATTCCCATTGTATCTAACAGCAAGAAACTACTTGAGAGAGCATAAGACATGCTGATTATACTTCAGTACTTGTGAAACTGCAGTTTCCATTAGTGAAGATATATTTGCCATCAGAAATTAAAGTTCCTCTCCATTTTGCACTATTCAGCTGTCAAAAAATAGAGAAGGAGTTCATCCAGATGGCAAGACTTTTAGATGTTTAACATAAATTTGAAGTTCAAAGGCCAGCTGAGAGAAAAAAAAACCTTTGTATTATTTCCAAATATAGTTTTCATGCAGATAAACAGTCTTTGTAATTCCAAATTCTTTTGACAAAAACATTTCTGGAAAGGAATATACGAACACCAGCAGAACCATAATTTAATCTTGAATAATACTGTAGGAACAGTATGTCCTGAGAGCCTGACAAGTCATAGTGAAATCACGTACCATTATTCTTACTGTAAGGGAGAGAAATACATATGTAAATAAAATGTATAGTCTTTCTTTTTGGAATATATGCTATTATTCCTGGAATGTAAGCTACTGTTTTGAATTTGATGAGAATATATGGACAGATTGAAGGGCCTACATACAAAACCATTTCACAGGTATTCAGTGATTCTACATTCAGTACTAAGTGAGTTGCATTATTTTCTAAGCAACTTTGAAATATTACATTTTAGGCTATTCAATACATTTACTTTATTTATCAAATTTATATAGCCCTCTCATATAAGAAATGTGACTCTGGGAAGCATACAATAAAACAAAATTTAATAAAATATTTTAATAAGTGAATGTTAATTAAGGGAAATTTGTATTATATGCTTTTTTACTTGTATATTCTTATTACTCTCCTTTTCTGTAAGATATCCTTGCGATACATTATGACTTGTAAAAATATAGAAGATACCCATGTGCATGGATGTTCACAAATTTGCTAAATGTGATATGAGAAAAAAATTACAATCTTTATCTTCTGTCTTTCAGCATCACTATATTTAACAAACAGCAAATGTTGCCTCTGCAAAGAAGTTGAAGAAACAGTGAACAACCTAGTTAGCTGCTGCAAGTAGATTGTACAGACTGACTACAAACAACAGCATGATAAAGTAGCAACAATAATGCTCTGGAAGATCTGCAAGAAATACCATTTGCCTGCAAGCAAGAACTGGTGGGATCATAAAATAGAGAAAGTAATAGAAAATGAGGAAGCTAAATTGCTTTGGGACATCAAAATTTAAGCAGACAGGCACCTTCTACAGAACACTCCAGACTCTACACTTGTCAAGAAAAAAGACAAAAAAGTCTGGATGGTGGACATGACAATATCTGGAGACAGAAGAATAGAAGAAAAAAAAATTGGAGAAAATCACAAAATACAAAGACCGACAAATAGCAATAGAACTGTGGCAAAAGAAAACAAAGGTGGTACCAATAGTAATAGGGGCCTTAGGTACAATCCCAAAACAACTGGAGCACCACTTGAACACTATTGGCACTGACAAATTCACCATCAGTCAGTTGCAAAAGGCAGCATTACGCAGAACAGCTCACATCCTGTGACAATACCTTTAACAACATCAAAAAACATCATCTGCCTATCTCAGGTCCTTGGAAAGGACTCACTAGTGGGCAAAAATGCCAAATCCATTCTAAACATCTGGCTGGCTAAGCAACAAACTATGTGTGTGTGTGTGTTACATGCCCGAATTAATTATATAACCTTGAACAATCCGATCAAGGACTTTGAAACATTAGTTTGAAATCCACAATATCATTAAACAAATGCAAACTTAGAAGCCTCCACTGTTATGTGGAGAGCAGCTCTTCATGTTACAGTAATGATGCCAGAATGTTCTTATAAATCATTCTTCTGTTTGAAAATGTTTTATTGGGATGACTAGATTCAGCTAGCTTTGAGGGTGACATAATAGAGTTCAGAACATTACAAGACTCTAAAAAAAACATACAACTGTGTTGGAATCTATTAGAAGATTAAATATTTTGCAAACAGCCATTCACAGCACATTTATACTTTATCACCCCTAAGATATATTCAATATTATATTTTCTTTAATTTATTTATTGGATTTATATGCCACCAAAATCAGAAGACTCTCGGCAGCTTACAATAAAACTATAAAAGAATAAAATGCACAAAACCATTAAAGGCAGAAAACAAAAAAACCAGCCGAACAGGGAGGAAGGAGCTAAAAAATATAAAAACATACAACTCTAGATTAGGCAACTCTAATCTACCAACCACCTCCAAGATGATGAGTCCCCGTTGCATCCCTGAAGTGCATGTTTTTGCAAACTGACATTGTAGAATTCATAATTCTGTCACGTGAATCACTAGGAAATTAGTGCTACATCTTTCAATGTCCATTTCTTTAATATTTGCATATATGGAAATAAAATGCCACATTAAGAATTATGCTAAACTTTTCTGTCTCTTCTGGAAGTTCATATGCAAGCTTCCCTTTTAAATCCAACATAGTAAAGTCCAGAATTCTGCAATCTTAGTTTATGTTCATTGGGCTTACACTGAGAATTTTAATTAGCTTTGTTCTTTTTTTTTCTCTAGAGAATTTTGCAATTCTTCGTATTCTTTTGCAATTCTTGGTAGCAAATACTGATATTACTTGTTAATAGCCACAGTCTATAATTATTTTACACAGAAAAAGAGAGGTGTGTACTTCAAGAGTGAACAAAAATGGAATTACAGGAAAAGAATAAGTGGGCATCTACAAAGTGGCTCAGCCAGTAATGTAAAAAAAAGTTTTTCAAAATACAGAAAAAAAATAGCTGGCTTCACCTTTTGTGCTAAGGCATGGCTTTATTGACTATAATAATAGCTAGAGTTTATTGCACATAGCACAATTGTCAAACAACAAAAACACATGGCTTAGTGCAGTCTACTTGTTCAAATATGTGCATGAATCAGAACTTTGTTGACCTGATTTATAGTAAATATGACAATCTGTTAAAGAAGATCAGGGCCATGCCATCATCTAACATCAATGAACAATTGCCCTATTAGGGGCCATTGCTGACACCTGCCTTGAAAAAAAAATGGTGCTCCAAACAGCACTAGAAATTTAATATCCCAAAGTCCATGTTTTTGATATAATTCTGGAATGTTGTGTGAAAATACATGGTAGCCACTGAATGCTACTTAGAATGCTACTTGAAAGTAGGCTCTTTAAAATTTTACATGACTTTGTATAAAAGTACATTCAGGTAGAACCAACTGGGAGAAAAGTTAGGGGCCCCCATTGAGAGCTATGGGGGTCCAAAGATCTTTATTTGCGGGGGGAATGGCCTTATGGAACAATCCTGTTCTGGAAAGTTTGGATTGTGGCAATGCCGGCATTGTTTCTAAAGGCACTGGAAGGAGTGCTTACATGACATTTAGTGCCTAGAAGATACATGGTTGTTTTGGACTGTGGTTTTTTTTACTGTATTGCGCATTGCGCTTTTATAATTTTGTTATGTTATTATTGTTTTACTATGTGTTGTGTTAATTTATTATTGTCAACCACCAAGAGTCAGTTGATGCCGGCAGGATATTAAATGAGTAAATAAAACCAGCATAGTCCATTAAGAGAAGGCAGCTCTCCCAAATGGCCATTATGTGCATGGTTCTTCAGATCTGGAACTGGCACTGAAGAAGAGTAAGATTTTAGTAAGATTCATTCTTTGTCTGTGATTTGCTTTATTGACTAAGACATAATTGGCTAGGTTCAGTCATAAAGCATCATCTATAATTCACAACGTTCATACAACCTGCTGTGACTGAGTAGGTCTGACACATGCTAAGCCTATAGCAAACAAACCAGTGGCACAGTGTGATACATGAATCCAAATGTTTTGTTTTCATGGCATATTCAGCTGAGTAGGCCCTAGAGACTCACATGGTTTAATCTCATTTGATCTAGAATTTAGAATCTCTTTCCTTTCATCTGTGCTTGTGCGGACTCTGTGCCAAAATGGAGAACTAGTACAGCTGTCAAATTAGGAAGAGGAAACACAACTCTTTCAAAACTATTGGTTGATCTCAGCACAGCTAGCCACCAAAGTATATGGTTGTGAGTGATGCTGGCACTATTCAGCAATGACTGCAGGATTTTGAACCAGCTGAAATGTTAAGTATTTTACAGAACTCATTGCAGTAATCCAAAAAAGTTGTAATGACTATGTACCCATGAACTATAATTAAGGAGTGTTCTTTTGACAGATTTGGCAACCATGCTATGAATATGTATATAAAATGGTGAGGCAATAATGAGAAGGAGATTGCAAACTGATTCTTCTAAATCCTCAGAAATAGCACGTGGTGAAACTCCCTTTGACTTTTGCTGTAATGTATGCAGCTAAGCTAGAGAGAGACAGCGAGCTACACTTTGTTGCAAATTCAAGATTTCCAAGACACGGAAGTAAAGATATATTATGTCAAATTTGGTTCAGTTCAATTGTACATTTTGAAACTAAAACCTAGGAGAATTTATAAATAATTCTACTTTTAATTTAGTATTAATTAATTAGTGGACCAACTGGTTTAGAAAAATTCGAGGCTCTGTCCTCTTTATATTGAGTTTGCTTTGACTTTCAGTGAACATAGTGTGATGTACTTTTGATACTCTTGAAAGTCTGAAATTTCAAGCTTCTTATTTTAATTTTAGAAAAGTGTAAGGAGAACCAAATAATCAAAATAATAGTTGCTACAAAATTCTTTTCTCTTCTGCCAATTATCTATGATGCTGAAAGCATTTGCTATAATTGCTTTATTTGTTAATCACTACTAATGATTAGACATTGCTCATAAGCCAAAGTCATTGACGTCTTCTTTTGGCTGCTCCCATCAGTGGTCGCCACAGCGAATCTTCTGTTTCCATCTCCCTCGGTTTTCAGCATCCTCCTCAGTCACACCGATCTCCTGCATATCCTCTCTCACAGCATCCATGTACCTCCTCCTAGGCCTTCCTCTTCTCCTTCTCCCCGGTAGCTCCATCCTTAACGATCTCTTCCCAACATACCCTTCATCCTTCCGCAACACATTCCCAAAACATCTATGTCTCGCTTCTCTCATTTTATCGCCAAACCTTCCTCCCTGTGCTGTCCTTCCAATATATGCATTTCTAATCTTGTCCAACTTTATCACACCCAATGAAAATCGCAGCATCTTCAACTCTGCGACCTATAGCTCTTTCTGACAGGGCCACTGTCTCCAGGCCATACAACATTGCTGGTCTCACCACCATCACTCCTGACACTCGTCTCCATCCAATCCATCCTGCCTGCACTTTCTTCTTTACTTTGTTGTCACATTTCCTGTTACTTTGACAGTCGACCATAGGTATTTAAAGTAATCCACCTTTACCACCTCAACCCCTTGCAACTGCATCCTTCCATCCTCCTCTCTCTCATTTAGGCACATGTAGTCTGTCTTGCTCCTACTGGCTTTCCCCTTCTCTCCAGTGCATACCTACATTTCTCCAGATTCATCTCCATGTACTCCCTACTTTCACTGCAGATCACAATGTCATCTGCAAACATCATATTCCATGGTGACTCCTGTCTGACCTCATACGTCAACCTGTCCATCCCCATTACAAATATATGATTGAAGTGCAGTCTTTTTCATTCAGTGTAAACAATTGATGATACTGGTAATTGTTTTATTTCTGAAATCTAGAACAGTAACTGCATAATACCCAAAAAAGATTGTTTTCAGCATATTTTAGTTTCTTCAAAATTCTTTACAAGTGTTCTTAAAGATAAAATTTCCAAATTGACTTACATTATAGAAAATTATGCATTCAGATTTGTTTTATGCTGAAGTTCTAGATGATATTTTGTCTCAAGCAAATAAGTGCCCAGCCTATTTTAATTTTCATTTGAGATGAGATATGGTATATTTTTGTTTATAGACAAGCTGAGCCAAGCCTATTTATTCCCCCTTAGAGCTCACCCTCTGTTAATACCACTTTTTCCCAATATGGGCTATTTTTCACAGTATTATCAGTTGACACTGGCCATAGTGCTATGGTGAATGGAAATTTTCTAATATATCTAGAAGATGCCAAGTTGGTCAACCCAGATTTAGAGAACTGTGTGTTTGAAGCAGCATTTGAGGGGAAGAAACTTTGAGCCCCATTCCAGATTAGTTCTCTGTTGAACAAAGTTGCTATTATTCCATCTCTGAATTTTGCGTAGTTTGTAATTAACTTGGACAAAACTCTTTATTGTTCTCCACTGGACAACAGATTTGTGTTCACCAGCTATTTATTTGAACACAAAGTTACTATAATAGTTATATATTTCTGTATTGTAAAATTTACAATTTTATTGTAAAGTTACATAGCAGAATCCTCCAGGATCGAAATATTTCTCCCCTCTTCTATTTTTACTTTCCAGAAAACTCGGGAGGGTCTCTTCTAAAGTGCTTCCCATGCCTCTTTCACCTCTGTGGGCTATCCTCTGCATGAAGGTTGTCTAGTCTGTGGCTTCCTTACATCCACCACATGCTATTACAACCAAGCAGAAGTCCAAGAAGAAGCAATACCCAAATAGGTAGTATAATCTAACTTCTCTATTTCATACACATATAAAATTGGTAAGAAACTCCTTTTTATTATCTTTCTAAAATTTGATCAGAAATTCAGTTAAATATACCTTGCCAAAAATCTGCTTCTCCATTCCAGTTATTTAGAAGACCTGGTTTCAAATATATCCTCCTTTCTGAAAAATAATTTTAAAACAAGTAACTGAAAACCAACACAAACTAATAGGCAAGAAGTAAGGGAATAAAAAGAGAAAAAGTAAAAAGTATTTAAAAAAAAAGGTTAAGAGAAATAGAAAAGAAAGGGGGGAAAATGGCTTCCGATATTCTGCACATCAATTAAAAGTACAGATATATATTTAATCTCTCCCTCTAAAGTTTCATGGTATTACTCTTCTTTCTCTGATCTATCCTGTCTAATCGTCAAAATCATAAATCACAAGTTCATTTTTTCATTTGTCCTCAAGTCTATAAGAGGCTTCTAGTCAGCAATAAACATTGATAATGTATTTTCTCTAATCAAAGAAGTTAACTTATGCATTTCAGGGAAATCTGTCAACTTCACCAACCATTTGGGATGTGCCCACCCTACATGTATTTCAAAAACTGGTTAAAACAGCACTATGGTGTTCCAATGCATGCGTGGTGCTTAGGTTTGATAAATGGGACCTTCGACATATAAATATTCTTATCAGTGATTTCTATTCATTGTAGATTATTATTTTTTCCCTTTTTTAGTCGTTATGGTGCTTTACCATTGAGAACTGGGGTGTGTTAAAAGTATTGTTAAATAAATAAATATCAACCCAGAATAATAAACACCTCCTTCCTTCCCTCCTTTCTTCCCTGCTTCTTAAATGTAGATTATTGTAACATCCCCAAAGCTCAGCATTGGGGATGTTATCCAGAGTGCTTAAATTTAGAAAAAAATTAATCTTGCTCTGTTGCTAGAGGCGACAGAGTAGCTGTTGGGATTGCTGTTTTGTTTTTTTGCTACACAACTCTCCATCTCTAAAATCTTCCTGACTGCCACACTTCCCCAACCTGAAAAAAACAGTGGCAGGAGTGATTTTGTAATAACTTTTGGGGGAATTTTATGGAAATACTGGATGCTGAGGAGAGTGTAGACTTTGGAAGGAAGGATGATGTAATGAAATACTGTATATGATTTTTGTAAAAAAAAAAAGGCTTACAGTTTTGTAAAAAAAAAACAAACACTTTTCCATTTTAATTGTTTGGTCACAGCACAATTTGATGGTGCTGTGACCAGCTTCTTCCACTTCTGGAAACACTGCTGATATTTTCTCCCTCTTCCTCTCTCTGTCTTAAAGCAATTCTGAAAACAAATTTGTTTTCATTAAATGGAATGAGGATCGGAAATAAAATTGCAAGATAATTTTTCTGTGTGGCTCTACTTGGTAAAATAGGCTTTCAAAATGCATATTCTTTTATCACACTCCAGCAGAGGCCTACAGCCATTAACTGTTTGGCACCTACCTACAAAACACAAAATAGGACATCAGCAATATCCTTGCTGATGGGACAAGGATAGCATGCTGTTGTATTTGATGGATGCCAGGAAGCTAAATGTTTATTACCCAACATTAAAGGAAGAGTTGACTGGATGGAGGAGTGAGATGTTTAGTACCGTGCAGGTCTGGTCATGAACAGTCCCATGAGAGGTGGCCGAGTGGCTTGCTTGCTGTTTAACTTTGAGATGTAATCCAAGCACTGGGGCGCATCACAAAGACAAGTGGGAATCCTGTCTTTGAGCATAGAGAAAGCGCCCCCGTGCTTTTTTTCTTTCTTTCAACACTGAATATAATATAAATCCCCTCCCAATTAAATTGTTTTTAATTGTGAAGATTCCAGTGAGATATAAACTTCCTCGCTGGCTATTTTTGAAAGACTCTTTATCAATTGGAATTTTAAAAAATCAAGAAACTCGTGGGCAATACCACATAATTCTTGCATCACTAAATGTCGAAGTGTGTGCGCGGGTAGGTGTTGCAATATCATTAGGATAGAAATAACTTTGCAAGGAAATAACACCAGTATATATTCCTATGAATTTGTCTGAATCGTTGCAGATTAAAAGGCTGGGTGGGAGGCAAAGGTTATGAGCATATAAACCAATTATCTGGTTGAATTTCTCAATTCAAAAGAGTGAGGATTTTAGCTTGGTGAGTTTCATTTTTATATACAGTAATCTTTTTCTTGGCCTAAATGCTCAACTGTGGATATTGTGAGCAGCTATCACCAGAGGGCAGTAGGTGGGTGATTTTAAAAAACATAAAGATGAAAAGTGAAGTTTTTTTGAAAAAGAGATCTGTTGCTTTCTTCCTTTGCTCCTGGGCCTTTTTCCCCAGCTCCAGGGCTTTTATTACCATCAGCATAAAGCACTTCAATAGTTATTTGTGTATTTGCCTTGAGTTCTTTCAAAAATAAGGAGAGAAAAATTTCCTCCTTCCGAATGTTAATCTGTGCCTGTATTTCTCAACCTCAGCAACTTCAAAATGTATGGACTTCAACTTCCAGAATTCTTCAGCCAGCATAGTGTTGGTATGGATTTGAACCCTGATCATAGATGAGAAATTTCACTCCAATATCAGTTTTTAAGATTCATTGGAAAATGTCTCCAAATCAAACTTAACAAAACTTACACTTTTCCATTTTAAATTAAAAAGTTAATTAAAGAAGGCTTAGCCTTATTGCTAAGTTATTAAATGTAAATTATTGTGGCTGGTTATTGTTTAAATCATAAAACGAATTTAATAAAGTTTAGGCATGTATATTATGGTGGTTTAATATTTTACAGTACATTATATACTGTAAAAACATAGCCAGTCTAAACAAACAAAACAATCAAAACAATAGTAAACAACTATATTATGCATATACAAATATACATACACAAATATACATACATATTTGTATTTTGCACCAGATGTGTTTCTTTTCATACCTTGATCACTGATTTTGTGATGAGTGGATTAAAAATGAGTATTAAACATGTCTAAATTACATTGGACAGTATTTTTTCTAATCACAAATTCTGCATTAATAGTATGGTAAATGCTTCAGTTTTCAGTCTTCTGTTGCACTCATCTTCTGGGACCAACTGGCATACTTACCAATTCAAAAATCCTACTTATCGTGTAGGTTAGCATGTTCCTTGTCCTCATCTTTTGAGGTAGAATGCCTGCAGAATTCAGTGTTTCCCAAAACAGATGTCACCTATGTACCCTAAAACTCATATTGCATTGTGAAAATGGATTTTCTGGGCTGATTGTACACTATGTATCCATTACAGTGAATACATGGCATTCTATTTTATTCAGATGTTTTTAATGGAATTCATGAAATTGTGAAATATCAGAAGTACCAGTTCATGACATTGATTGGACGGATTTTAAAATAAATATTATTACAAATTAGATTTTTATCCTGTGTATATGTGTGCGTGTGTGAATTCAAGGCAGCAAACATCCTTAATTCTACCAACAACAACAACCCTGTGAAGTGTGTTGGGCTTAGAGAGTGTGACTGGCCTAAAGTCACCCAACCAGCTTTCATACTTA
>JANHZU010009199.1:250847-269619 GCA_032468055.1 Acrochordus granulatus | reverse complement strand
TCTGGATCTCCCTTGCTTTCTTCATGATCCAGTGAATATTAACAAATTCATCTCTAGTTCCTCTGCCTGTTCAAAATCCAGCTTGTATTTTTGGTAGTTCTTAGTTCACATACTGCTGAAGCCTGGCTTGTAGTATTTTGAGTATAACCTTGACAGTGTATGAAATGAGCACAATTGTCCTGTAGTTTGAACATCCTTTGGCATTGCCCTTCTTTGGGATTGGAACGTAAACTTCTCCAATCCTGTGGCCACTGTTGAGTTTTCCAAATTTGCTGGCATATTAAGTGCAGCAGTTTAGAAGCATCATCTTTTAGGATTTTAAATAGCTCAGCTGGAATACTGTCACCTCTGCTAGCTTTATTGTTGTCACGTTTCCTAAGGCCCACTTGACTTCACATTCCAGGATGTCCAACTTTAAGTCAGTGACCACAGCATTTGGTTATCAGGGACATTTTGCTCCTTCTTATATAGGTCTTCTGTGTATTCTTGCCACCTCTTCTTAATCCGTTCTGCTTCTGTTAGGTCCCTACCATTTTTGTCCTTTATCAAGCCCATTTTTGCATGAAACATTTCTTTCCTGAATGAATGTAAATACCTATATTCCAGGTATTTCATGTCTTGCCAAAGAAGGAGACTCAAACACTGGGATTGAAAAAGAAGCTTTACTCCCCTGAGCTTTCAGGGGAAAGCCTCATCTTCAGAGGCTTACAAACATCCAATAAACTTTGCACTACAATAAATTACAAACAACATTACTGTACATGAATCAGCTAGGTTTTTAAATCAACTGTCAAGTTATGTGTATGTCTCCGAGCCCCACTTCCACATTTCTACTTGCGTGCTGCTGCTGGTTCTGTCCCTTTAATGTTGATATCTCCAATTTTCTTGAAGAGATCTCTAGTCTCTCCCAGTCTATTGTTTTCCTCTAAAACTTGCACTGTTCATTTCAGAAGGCCTTCTTATCTCTTCTTGCTATTGTCTGGAAATCTGCATTCAGCTGAGTGTATCTTTCCCTTTCTCCCTTGTCTTTTACTTTCCTTCTTTCCTCAGCTATGTGTAAAGCCTCATCAGACAGCTACTTTGCTTTCTTGCATTTCTGTTTCTTTGGGATGCTTTTAGAAGCTACCTCTTGTACAATGTTATGCACCTCTGTCCATTGTTCTTCAGGCATTCTGTCCACCAGATCTAATCCTTAAAATCTATTTTTTCATAAGGGATATCTCTGAGGTCATAACTGAATGACAATGTGGTTTTCCCTACTTTCTTCAAATTACAGCCTAAATTTTGCAATAAGAAGTTCATAATCTGAGCCACAGTCAGCTCCAGGTCTTGATTTTAATGACTGTATAGAGCTTCTCCATTTTTGGCTGCAAAGAATATAATCAATTTGATTTTGGCATTGACCATCTGATGACATCCATGTGTAGTGTCGCCTCTTGGGTTGTTGGAAAAGTGTATTTGTTATGATCAGCTTGTTCTCCTGACAAAATTCCATTAATGTTTGCCCTGCTTCATTTTGTACTCCAAGGACAAATTTGCCTGTAATTTCTGTTAACTTTTGGCTTCATACTTTAGCATTCCAATCCCCTATGATGAAAAGGACATCTTTTTTTGGTGTGAGTTCTAGAAGGTGTTGTAGGACTTCATAGAACTGGTCAACCTAAGCCTCTTTGTCATCAGTGGTTGGGGCATAGACTTGGATTTATTTATTTATTTTATCGAATTTATATGCTGCCAAAATCTAATGACTCTCGGTGGGTTACAATACAAAAACATAATAAAACAAATAAAAATAATTAAAAACAAAACAACTGGGCAGAACAGGGAGATAAATATATGTATGCGGGGGAGGTGAATACTAAATCAATAACCACCTCCAAGATCAAATACCCCCATCAGAGCCCCATGCCAGCTGGAAAAGCCAGGTCTTAAGGCTCTTCCTGAATGTCATAAGACTGGGCATGGACTTCACCTCTGGGAGCAAGATGTTCCACAAGGCAGGAGCCACAGCTGAAAAAGCTCTTCTAGATCCCAACAGCCAAATGAGGGTGAGACAGTTCCTCAGATAACCTGGTCCCATGCCATGAAGGGCTTTAAAGGACAAAATCAACACCTTGAATTGCACCTGGAAGTAGACTGGCAACCAATGCAGCTCACAAAATAAAGGTGTAATATGGGCCATTCTTTTGGCCCCTACAGTCATCTGGGTAGCCATATTTTGCACCAGCTGCAATCTCCAGATGCTGTTCAAGGGTAGCCCCATGTAGAGTGCATTGCAGTAATCTAAAGACGAGATGATGAGGGCATGAGTGAGACTGAGTGAAGGGAGCTCTGGTCTTGGAAGAGGCATAACTGGCGCATAACACACAATCGTGCAAAGGCTCTCCTAGCCACGACTGCCACCTGCTTTTTGAGCAGGAGTCGCGAGTCCAGGAAGAACCCCCAGATTACACACCAGGTCTGGCTGGGGGTAGTGCCACCCCATGTAGAGTTAAGGTTGTTAAAGTCCCAGAACCGGGTCCCCTGGACACCCAAAGCCATTCAATCTTGCCAGGGTTCAACTAAAGCCTATTATCCCCCATCCAGACCTGTACAGCCTCCAGCCAGGGCCATGACAGCATTACTTGGATCACCAGAGATGGAGATGTAAATTTAAGTATCATCAGTGTTCTGATGGTACCTCATCCCATGGCAACAGATGATCTCACCCAGTGGTTTCATGTAAATGTTAAAAAGGAGAGGAGAAAGTACCAAGCTTTGAGGCACACCACAAAGTAGTGGCCATGGGCTGGCATCTCTCTCCCTATTAACACTGACTGGGACCGGCCTTGAAAGAAGGAGCTGGACCAGCACAAAACTACACTGCCCAGCCCCAACCCCCACAGCCAATCCAAAGGAATACCATGGTCAACGGTATCAAAAGCTGCTGAGGGTCAAGGAGAGCTAGAATGGATGCACTACCACCATCCTACTCTTGCCAGAGATCATCCATAAGAGCAACCAATGCTGTCTCCATTCCATAACCGGGCCTGAACCCAGACTGAAAAGAGTCCAGAAAATCTGTTTCCTTCAAGAACTCTGAAGCTGCCAAGCGACCACTTTCTCAACCACCTTTGAGAACTGTGATGTTGAAGGGTTTGCCTTGGATTTGAACCCAGATTATTCTGTCGTGTACCTCAGTACTGCTTTTCCCACTCTTTTATTGACTATGATGGCTACTCCATTTCTTCTAAGGGATTCTTGTTCACAGTAGTAGATGTAGTGGTCATCTGAATTAAATTCACCCATTCCTGTCCATTTTTGTTCACTGATTCCCAAGATGTCAATGTTCAATCTCACCATCTCATGTTAGAGCACATCCAGCTTACCTTGATTCATAGATCTTACGTTCCAGGTTCCTATGCAATATTGTTCTTTATAGCACTGGACTTCCTCTCATCTCCAGTCAAATCCACTACTGAGCTTCCTTTTGGCTTTGTCCAAGCCATTTCACTCTTTCTGGAGCTACGTGTATTTTCATTAGATCTGAGAGGCTCATCTTCTGGCATCCTATCTTTTAGCCTTTTGCTGCTGTCCTGGATACTGGAGTAGGTTGACATTTCCTTCTCCAGTGGATCCTGCAGCCCATTTTTCATTAGATGTCCAAGAATCCCAACAACCTCTAGTGTGGTCCTTGTTAACCTGGACAATGACCAAGCTGGTACAAATTTCTGTAAATTACTTCTCATATTTTTATGAAAGACACTCTTTGGCTCCTCTGATGAGATCTGTCGGGTATGGTTGAACCTCTGGCATAATTCTCATCTTGAGCACACAAGCCCCCCAACCAGAGTAAGGTTGCCTCACTGGGGAGTTATTTCACATACTTTCTAGATTTATGTATGGTGTGATATCTTGTCTAATGATTCCATGTGGCTTCTCCTGGGTCTTCAAATTTCTTTTCAAAAACTTACATGTTTTATAATCATCCACTCAGAAAACATTTCAGTTTATGTAACCTCATAATTATTTCATTTTGTTTCACAGCATGATAGAATCATAACTAATGTATTTTTATTATCTTTTTTCCTCTTTAAGATGCAGCTGACCTTATCTAATAAAAACTGTTTCAGTTGATTTATTGGCAACTTTATTTTTCCTACCTTGTTAGGAAGTACAAACTCACAGCATGATTAAAGGGCTAAGTTTAGAATTCTAGTTCAATTTTCCAATTTTTTCCAGTATTGTTTTCTTCTGCTCCTTTGCATTGTATCTTTCCTCCACTTATTTTCCAAAAGATTCCATTTATTCACTCAAGACCAGGCAAATTAGAATCAGGTGTATTTCGGTAGCAAGTATATGTGCTCATTGTTTTACTAGGACAAGTGGTCAAGAGTAGAATAGAAAGTTCAACTCAACAGGAAGACACATGTAATGTTTGCATGTGTTAGTAACTTCATTTTTCTGCTGTATTCTAAAGTTGACTTTTGGCCAATTCATTTGTTTGCATCATGCAAAATAGTGCAAAATGCCATGTTATTCACCACTTTTGCTTGCATATGAGCATTTGATAAGTATAAACATATTCTGTAGTTTCACAGGATTTCACAAATCTTAAAGGACCCACACTGTAAACCAGTTAATAGGTAGAGGTGGAATATAACATTATGAAATCAGATTCATGTGCTGGAAAAAATAACAATGCAGAATTCATTACTTTTTGATGGATTATGTGCCATCAGGTTGTTTTTTGACTCCTGGTGACCATGATGACCTGGTCACAGTGGTCAGAAACAACCTGATCTGGTCCTTCAACTCCTCCAGTGGACAACTCTTCACTACTGTAATTCAGTCTGTCCATCCTGATGTTGGTCTTTCTCTTCTCTTTCCTTCCACCTTTCCCAGCATTAGAGCTTCTCCGGAAAGCTGACTCTTTGCAGAATGTACCTGACTAGGATAATTAGAGCCTGGACTTTTGTGCCTCAAGTGAGCCAATTTGCCTGCCATATTTCTGTATACCTTTAATTCAGATATATTGCCTAAATGGGAATGCTGACTTGAAATGAATGTACCTATCCTAACATCCCATATATCCCCCAATGTTGAACAGGGAGAATCATAGAGAAGGAAGGGAACATGGAAGGATTCTAATCCAACCCCCTGCCTATTCCAGACAAAACACTATATTTGAATAGAGGCCTCTAACAACCTACCTAAATTAAGAACTTTAATTTAGCAGTATTTTTAATCCATAGAAGACTTTACTTGCATTTGAAAAAAAAAGTCCGTATTCATGGAAAATTCCCCATTCAAGAATCCAGGGGTACTAGAAGTTGGGCAATATATAGAAGATTATTAGGGGCAGAAGCCTTTCACCATTGTTGTTCTTCTGTTCTGTTGTCCCTTTCTTATTTGCTCTGTATGACTTAATAAGGTAAGCCAAGAAGTTTGTAGTTCTTTGAAGAATATCTTTATCCACTCTTTTTTAAAGAAATCCAATAGTAGGATAGGGTACAATCTACTATGCTGTGCTGTTCTGTGCTATTATATTAACTCTAAGATGTATGCCAAATAATTCAATAGCAAGTTGGTGTTCCCAAGGGGTAAATTACTCTTCTGTTAAATGTGCACTGTGATATATCAGTGGGTCTGAACTGGTGGTGACTGACCAGGAAAGAGATCTGAGATTTGGTTCAATAGCTTAGTAGTAGCTTTGACCTGGTACATGGCAGCTGTGAAAAAAGTAAATTTGAAGTTGGGATTGTTTTAAGAAGAATTGAAAATACAAGTTTTATACTACCCTGTGGTGCAATCATGCAATAAAGTATGTATAGTTTTCCAAATTTAAAAAAGTGGAAGGAAATAAAAGATATAGAGCTCAAAAAAGTGCTACAATTTATAACTGAAATAGAAATGTATGAAGTCAAGCTTAATCTGCAAGAAGTGGGTAAGAGATCTTATAGTATTAGATTCCTTTTCAGGAGAAGCCAGTCAAATTTAAAAAAGTATTTTCATCATGAAGCATATGAATTAATTTAGGGAAAACTGTGCCCTTCCAGATATGTTTGGGTTACAACTACTGTTATTCCCAATGATTAGCCATGCTGACTAGTTTGATAGAAAGTAGAAACAGCCCTTAATTGATGGAATTCAACTGACATAAAATATGATGGTAAAATGGTAATATTTAAAATGGTAAATTTTGAAAATGAAATACTGTCCTTCAGTTTTTATGTGGCAGGTTAAATTGATTTTTCTTATATTAAAACAACAACAAAAAGCCCCAAGTGATGGAAGTGCAATATGGAAACTGAATGTATTATAGCACTTAGAAGAATAAGAACAATTTTCCCTACTGCTGGAAAGGCACAAAAATAGATGGATACCTCATTCTAGAGCTAGGAGTTGTATCATTGGAATAGCCTCTTCTAAGGCAACATTTAGCGATACCTGGAACAGGATAATTTTAGGGTGTAAGTATGAACATATAAGAGGTATTCTTTCAGATACAATGGTCCCAAATTGTTAGTTAAGGTGCTTAGATGGCTTTAAAAGGAAATTGTACAACCATGTAGGATAAGTATAACACTGACTACAAGATACGATACTTAGCTTCCTAGTTCAGAAGCAGTTTGTTGATTAAAATAGACTTAAATGGATTGAAATAGTTACATGGATATTGGTTCAGCGGACATCTGGGCAGGATTCTTCTTATTTGAGTTTGTGTCAACTTGTTAACCAACTCAATGTTATATGGCTCAAACAATTATCTGAACAACCATTCTGTCTTTGTTTTTACATAATGTACATGGCATAATGTAAATTATTTTACAAATGGCATTCTTTCCTAACAAGGGGAAGGAGAAGAATGCCTCATTTAGACAATCAACACAACATCAGGAGTAAGTCTTGATGAATTTCTTCTTCTCCTTGACAAAAAAGCACTCTCCACACCTATGCATACCCTTCTAATTATTCACCTTTCATTTGTTTCCATTATTTTTTACCTCAGTTTTTGTTTCCTGTCTCTAAACAATTAATTTAACAAAGACTGAAAAGCATATTTACAGCAAAGGTCATGTTCATTAAATTCTGCAAAAAAATAAACAGACCAGGTGTATAATCCTCTCTTTTATTAATATTATGTCTAGTTATATTATTTTCCAAACACTGACTAAATATTGTCATAATGATTAATATTTTTATCCTTGTAGATCTACTTCATGTAATTAT
Source organism: Acrochordus granulatus (assembly GCA_032468055.1). NCBI lineage: Eukaryota > Metazoa > Chordata > Lepidosauria > Squamata > Acrochordidae > Acrochordus > Acrochordus granulatus. The sequence continues at coordinate 262,407 of JANHZU010009199.1, read as the reverse complement.
TAATCCATAATCAGGCATTTTTAGTTTATCCAAATTGCACTATATGCTTCGCAGCTCATTCAGCTCATTCAAGAACACATAATTCTTTATTTGCACTTATAAGTCATAAGTATACAAATCATCACTCTGTCAACCACAGAGCCCCTACTTCATTTTTCTTAATTCAGGATGAACAAAAAGCAAGGACTGTTATTAATACAGGTGTAAGACAAGCAAGGTGAGTCTCAAGGTTGGATGCAAGAGTGCATTGTTGGAAAAGTTTGTGATGTGGGAGGCAAACCATGTGTCAGAATTATTCTTTCTTTCCTCCTGGCCAATTTTTCATCAGGTTGTTTTCCCCTCAAAGTCTACACTGCTTTGCAGAGTTTCCTCCTTCCAGCCTCTAACTATTTTTTCTGCCTGAGTTCTCTTTCAAGTTTTGAACTCCTGAGTCATCCAACATTCAAACATTAGGATTTGTTCAAAAGAGCCTTTCTTATTACCTGACAGCCAAAGCAGGAATAACTCTTGCCCTCCCTTATTAATGATTTGTTTACATGCCCCAGTTCCTAGCATTATAGTATGTTTTCCTTACCTCCTGCAGCATCAAGATTTCTGGCACAGGGAGTAAAAGGTGGTAAGTAAAAAATGAACAAGCCTTCTCACTCTTTCAAGAAAAAAAAATGTATTTTATTATCTATGCTAAAGCCCAAACCCAGTCTATAATGTTGGAAGGAGGAATGTATTCATTCATTCAGTTTGTAGGCTGTCCATCTCTAGGTGGTTATTAATGATTAAAAACAAAATGAAGATCTAATGAATCAACAATTCTGGTTATAAGTTCATGACAATGTTACTATTACTTTTTTTTCCTCTTATATCATGTCCAGTTCTTGGATACTGTCTAGACATTTCCGTGTACTTATCTTGGCATGCTTTTTTTCAGAAATGGTTTGCCATTTTCTCCTTCCCAGGGCTGAGAAAAAGTGATGGCCCAAGTCACCTAGTTGCTTTGTGCCCATGGCAAGTCTAGAACTCATGATCTCCAGGTTTCTACCTGATGCCTTCAGCATTGCCCCAAACCAACTCTCTTTTTATTATTACTATAAAAGGGCATAACCTAAAATCCTTTCAGTATTTCATTTGGCCAATCATTCAAGAGTCCTTATGATGGCATCATTCCAGTCAGTGGCACAACCAAGCAAGTTAACTCCCTATCCTTTTGCTATATGAGCATGTACATGCACAGACACCAGGAGCCTAACAATAGGAGCAGAATTGAAGAGGGCATGGAAGGAAGACAAGAACAAGTGAGGGAAGAGCTACTAAGATGGCTGTTGCAGCCATAAAAACATCAGCAGTAGCAGTAAAGTAGGGAAAGAGGAGGAAGAAACTTAATACTTATTACTTACTTATGTGGCAGTGGAGTTCTTGAAGGTCTTGATGCCTTCACCTGTTATTGATGTGGTTCTTCATTCTTTCTCTTCTGGGGCTCAAAACCTTTATAAGAGGGACAAAGCAGTTGCTTAGCCCTCCTCCTTCTCTCCTGCTGTCTTCCACTGCCATACCATGGATGCTTAGTATCTCAGTTCGCTTATCCTTGAGACTTTAGAAAAGTCTTCTTGTGCCTTCATACACCAAGGTTAAATCTGACTATATTCTCAACTGATCAGCTTTAAGAGCTCTTACTGTAGTCTGAGGAACAAATCTGTCTCTCTGTAGTTGTACAGATGTTCCTCTTCTTGACCCTTTTATGAGAATAGTCATAAGAATGAGCTTATTAATTTTTAATAATTTTTATTATTTTTCTTCTACTACATAAAATACAAAAAACTAAAACTAAACTTACAAAAAGAAAAAATTATACATGTATTTCTATATAATACATAAAAACACCAAAATAAAACAAAACACACATATAAACTAAATACCAGTTAATATATACAATTACAAATGCAATATTCCCAACTTTATTCTGCATGAATCTCTCTTCTCCAGTCTAAACAAAATAATATTCCCCTCATACATCTTAATCTTAAGAAAGATATTTTAAGAAATGGAACAAAAAATAAAGTGAAAATAAAATCAAACCTGGAATGGAAGACCATAAACATAGATCTGAGATGTGGGGAAGAAATATTAAAAGAAAATAAAAGCCTACACATAGAATTAATAATTCTCCAGCTGGTGTAATTCAGTTCATTGGGGCATAGAAGTCAGGGAATCATTTGATGGATGCTTATTCCTGCAAATAATAAAATGGTGTATTCTTTATCATATCACCAAGAAGTAAATTAAATGATAATTTAATTTCAGTTTAGAAATAAGTATTAGTAATCAGTTCAGAGGACATTCAATGCTTATTTATACACATTCATGAATATAGTATCTGGGAAAATAATAGTTCGTTGCTAATTTAAACAATATGCATAATGAACAATGTGTAACTCCGACTATTACCATGCAACTGGTAGTAATGCCCCTTTTTGATTTGGTCAAGATAGTAATGTAGAAAACAAAGCCAAAATTGTTATCCATTCAGTCTGGAACTCTGATGCTGAAAGCAGAATAACAGTATGAATTTTGAAAATTTATTTAATAAAGAATACTCTTGGTAGAAGTATTTGTGAGTGGAATCTGAGAATGTCAGGAAAATTAAATGATTGGGATGGTTTTGTTATACATTTTTAGTCAAGTTTGATGGTAGAGTTATCAGATTTATAGGCTTACGATTTATAGTGGAATAAATGCTCTTTTTAGTGTGACTGTAAATATATCATGGTGTATATCAATTTTATTGCTTTTGTATATTTTAACTGTTGTTAGCTTTCACTTTTTCATTTTGATTGTTGTTGGACAATGCCTTGGAGGGTACATTATAAATAATCCTTTGTCTGTTTCTTTGTTTAAATGTGTATAGCAACAAGAAAATGAAATACATATTGGATGATGTGGTGTGAATCATCCTAGTAAGTATTATGCCGTCTCTGTTTATGAAGGAATAGCTGTCACTTGTCTGTATGTTTGCAGTCATGTGGGATCAATTGCTACATTTGGAACTAAAAAATAAAAATGAAGCACTAGTATTTTTATCAGTACTTCATATGTTTAACACGAGCATTCTAGTCCTCCAGGAATATCCACAGGGTAGTGGTAAGAAAAGTCAAGATGGTGGCTACATTAGTGTGAGCAAAGTTTCACAAGGTTTTTTTTTATGTGCACTGCATATGTTTGATTGTCATCTTGACATTTTTATCAAATACCTCAACTTCCTTACACATTCAGTAAGAAATATTTTGAATGTCTGTGTATCCCTCCCTACACTTTCCAATTGGCCTTTGAAATCTCCAAGGTCAGACTAAGAAGAGTGAAAGATTTAACTTGTTAATTGTTAGTGATTCAGAAACCCAACAATATCTTTATGATCTTTGGAGCTTGTCACTGACTTCTACATGTGAATAGTTTGACTGGAAATTGTGCTTCTTCATCACTTTCAACTTTCCTTGAAATGCACAACTAAAAAGGAGCATGGAGAGAGCTTCAAAGCACACTCAGTTCATATAAGAAAATGATTGGGAAGTATAAGCTTTCCAAAACCAAGAACAAATCATGCTCTTTAGAATATCCTCCACAATTTTCTTCAGGTGTGCAGGATTTCTTAACAACTAAATAGTTGTTTCAAAAGAGTCTCCCCAAATATTTCTTTGATTAGAAAACATCCAATACCCAACCAACCAACCAACCCCAAATATTGCTTTGATGAGAAACCAGATCTAGTTAATATCTCAGTCTGTTCACAGCAAGAAAAAAAATGTTTCTCCAGTTGCAGCTGAATTACAACTCCCAGCATCTCTCTACAGTGCTGCCTCAGACAACTGCATCTGGGGTCTCTTTATTTTATTAAGTCCTGTGTAAATTGCTTATTTTTAGTCCCATTTCTGAATAACTTGAAATTCTCTATGCTGCTTCCAGTTGCATCCTCTTCTTGAACCAAGTGCATCCAGGAGGAAATTTATTCTTCTCGAGCCTTTTCTTTAAATGAAGAACTGATGAGTGAAATCAAAACAATCAAATGTGGACTTGTTTGTGGACCGAACTTGATAAAGTGGGCCAAAGTCATTGCCAGTGGAATGATAACTTTCCTACTTTTGTTGTTGTTTAAACATTAATCTTCACACATAAAACTGTGCATTTTAGGAGACAGGGTGCAGAAAAACAGATCCATTTAATACTCACAGTTGTATTGTGGTAGAGAAATTCACTCCAAAATGCATCTGTGGGGAAACTGAATTGCAAATAAATGCATCTGTGGGAAAATTGAATTGCAATATATAGTATGTACATGTGTTATGCACACAGGCATAACTTGATTTGAACTTGATACAAAGGATGGCCTATTTATGAGGATATAGGAGAATGAGAAAGAAATAAACATGAGAAGTAGCCTACTGTCATTGCAAAAAAATAAAATATAAGCTAAATTTATGAATGAGGAAAAATATTCTTAGGAGCTGACTTTTTGCTGAAATGTCCAATAGCTAAAGGCCCAAGCAGTGTGCAGAATAAAAGGCACATAATTTTAGGACTAATCCCTGCATGAAATATTGCAAATATACAGATATAAAAGCCTCCCAGTCGTGGCAGTTATCTGTTTCATTTGATGTTTTAATTAGATAGGACATGAGACCTTCTCCTATCACTTCTTCCCAGCAACTGGTAGTTAGAAACATGGTACAAAGCACTGTATCTGCTTTTAACCCTGTGGTCACTGATATTTAATCCCACCCCAAAGTCAGATTGGCCTCAGAGCCCTGATGATATTTTGAAACAACAGTTCCTACAATAGCAATTTGGTCTCTGATCAGTTGCCATCTAGGCTAATGTAATTATAGTTTCACATTTCCATGTGTTGTTATTGTGTGCTTATTGCAATCTTTGTTTCACATTTTAAGATCTCTTCAGCTAGGGTGGATTACTAATATTTTAATTAATCAAAAACAGACTTATTCATTAGCTTACCATGATACCTATAATTTCCGAAATTAAATTCAAAGTTGAAATGTTGGCAATCTTATGCAATTGCAAACTTTAAAATAATTCATCAGTCTTGGTTAAAATCTGAAGTCCAAAATGACATTTGCATAAGACTACTAAAAAATCTACATGAAGGCCAACATTGTGTGCATGTTCTCCAAAAATCTAAAGGTAAGAATGCTGAAAATTCATGAGATTTGCCAATTTGTGTGCCTTCAGGCAATTTTGTTTTATTTGGGGATCAGGCATCACAAAATTGCACAATTGAAACAAATTGAAATACACTCTTATGCTGCTTTTTGCATAAAATTACCCATTATTTTAAGCTCTGTACATTACGTGATTTGAATAAAAATAATCACTGCAACCTCTCTGAGCTGTGGTATTCATCTTAAAACAAACATACTTTGCTTGCAATAAAATTATCCAAAAGTTTACATTGTGTTGAAAAGAGAATTCTGGTTCCATTATCTCTACGTAAACTTCATAACCCATCTATGCCTTTTTAACAATAATGTATTTATGCAGAAATACATTACATTATGTTAAATACACCTAGGAAGAAGATTAAAGCTAAGGCTATTTTGGCAGGATAAAAAACAACAACACATAGAACAGCAATTGTTTTCTGCTTAAAAAAAGGCAAATAAAAGGAACAAAAATACATTGTATCCTGATTTTTATAATGAATGGTTTATCAAACAGTCAAATCCAAAAATTCAATATGTCCATTTACATTTTAACTATCACCTCTTAAATGATAAAATTATAAATTCAGAAACTGCAATCCAGATTAATAACCTCTATAAACATACACCGTACCCTTTTCGGGTAAGCAATATTGTGCAAACCATAATGAAGGAGCAAAAAATAGTTTTAAAAATGGAAATTGAAGGCATGAGAGAAAATAATATTCTTTTCTAATTCTTTGAAATCTTCATCATAAACACGCTTTTTCAGTCACATTTTTTCCAAGTGAACACATTAATAGGTTTCTACTTTAACCAGCTATTTAAGATAAGAGGACTTTTTCTCAGCAAATATTCACCAGTCACCATTCCTGTACATCCTCGGATCACTGAATGACCAGTCACTCTTCTGCCCTCTTTTGTCTCATTCCCACTATGCATTGAAATATCTTAACAAAACTACTCCCCCCAAAGATTCCTACATAATGTTTTCTGAAATTCCTGATGAATGGTCCTAAAATTATCTCTGCTTCTTCTATTATCATTATTCATTGGAGCATCACATGCAGCTATTGCCATTCTTTGAATTCCTATTTTGATTCATCAGCACCATCAGATAACACCAGTTCATATTTTCTGTGCCATATTTTAGCCAATTTATTAAACCAACATCTTCCCCTCCTTCCATGAATTTGTCAACTCTACTTCATAAGATCAGACAATATTTATTCAGATTTTTACCTCCTTTCTCTTACACTTAGTTTCACAAATTTTTCACAGCTACTTCTTTTCATTTCATTCATAAATGCATACCCTTCCTCGTTTACTCTTCTTGTGTTACAAAGCACAATGTTCCGTGTGTCATATAGTATTATCAGCAATGACTCCATAAATATTAACTTCTTCCACTCATCATTATTTTGGTAAAGTAGAGGATTTCACATAATGCTTTTTTAGAAAGATAAAGAGTATACCAGATGAGAAATCTTGGCTGTACCCATGCAATTTTCACTGACATAAAAACAATATTGGTCAATATTGGCACATTTCGGTCCACATGATGCAAGCTGAGCAACCAATGTTAAATTTTACCTCAAACATGCTCAGTTCTATGTAAATCCTATACAAGCTAGGATCTCTCCCACCAATGGAAATACACATAAAGAATGTTTAACTTCATATAATTTTGCTCCATGGCCTTTAATCCTTTATTTGCCAGGACTAGAAACCCATCTCAAAGATAGTTTGATCCCAGTTATACTCAAGCTAAGTGGATATTAGTCCATGCATTATCTTTCACCTTCATTTCAATGAGACAATATTGCCCTCTGTTTAATATCTATATTTATTCACTTATAAACTGCTTAAAAGCTCATGATCTACTTACTTTAAATTAGCAGACAAAGACCTGCCCTTTTGGGGATGATGCAGTAATTATTTCCCTGACTTAGGCTGTCCTTAGGAAGGTCCTTGTGGTATTGTGCCAAATTTGTACCAAAGATGATTAACCATCAAAACGCCAAAATAGTCGTTTCCAACAGCTTTAAAAAGTGTGACTGGTACATACAAATAAACCTTGCTTAAAGACAAGTCACTCACCAACCATTTGAAATTACAAGAGTCCCCAAAGGTACTTATGACCCAGTTCCAGAGTTCTTAACGGTGACAAACCACCCCCCGAGTCCAATGACCACATTTTGGGCAATTGGCCATCAGCTCACTTTATGGCCAGTTATACTGTCATGTGAAGGTGCTTAATGATGTTTTTTGCCAGTTTCTAGTATTTCAGATGGGTTTCAGAAAAAACATTCATAGGAATGAATGGACTCACTTTATCACTGTGATATCTGTTTTGTGACTGTGGTTACTTGCTTTATGACCGTTGAAGAAAAAGGTCATAAAATCAGGATGGTCATATGGGTGCCTTGGCTTATGACCATCATGACTTTACAATGGAAATTCTGGGCTCCATTACAGTGGTAAGTCAAGAACTAATTATACAGTAGGTAGAGAATCAAGAGAACAGGTTAGTTCTTTTAATTATCTAGGGGTAGTTTTTTAAGCCTCTAGATATCCAAAAGCATACATTAATTATGCTACCATAGCAGCTCAGAAAAATACGACAATTACGTACAGATTTTTTCAGGAACTATGGTGGACAGTTTTATCCTGCACCCATTCCATTATATTATTTGTTACAAAATTAGTAACCCAGCTTCTTTATGGCATGCAACTGCACTCTGGCATCAAATTCCAACTATATGAAAGAATACGATCATATTTTATGAGAACTGTGTTCTCTACACCTAGAAATATTTCCAATGCTAGGGCTAGCTTGGAAATAAGAGCCTAGCAGTTATAACCTTGCTGGCTAGAATCTATCTCTCACTAGGTTTCTCCCCCTCCTAATATGCAATCACTTTAAATCTAGACAGTATAGAACAATAACCAACAAACTGCTTCCTTCCCCTTGGCAGGTTCTCTGACTTCCTTCTAAATATGGAGCTTATAAAACAAAGATTAGAAGATGTTGAATTTCAGCATAATTTAGCAACAGCTCCTAGGTTATCTCCTCAGTAAATCTTGGGACTTTACATTTCTTTTTACTAAATAAAGTGTATCACCAACACTAGGATTAACATAGAACATTCAGAGTAAAAAATGGTGAATTTAGCATTTACACAGAGGATGAATTCGTACCCACTCTGCTTGATATCATGAATGAAAGCAGAAAATTGATATAAGGCGAAGCTTCTAAAGCATTTCCTTTTCAAGATGGTTTTTGCACAACAAAATATTGAGTGTGTGTGTGTGGATGTATTAATGCATATGATGTTTCCTATGATTTCAGGCAGCTATGTATCTGTATTTTCCCAATTAATACAAAGAGTAGGTGAGAATAGGGGAGATTTGTTCCTGAAAACAGTGTCTGGGAAAAAATTTAAATTATTTATTGTGCATTTATATTACCCAATAACTGAATTTTTAAAGTCTAAAAATAAAACTATATACAACATAAATAGAATAAACATAAAAATATAGATAATAACAAAACACTAAATTAAAAAATCAAGAGTGACAGTGGCAAAAAGTACATCGTAAAATTGCAGTAATGAACAAGCATTCAAACAGTGAATTTCTAAAACATTAAACCGGTTCTTAAAATGCCTGGTAAAGTTCTAAAGAGTTAGTTTAATAAGCAGCAATTTGAATTTACCAATGAAGATGAAAAGTCTCTGGCTTATATTAGCAAGTCTCTGTTCTTTGTCTGAAAGCCCTGTTCTGAATGCAAGTTTGTACACCATTTTCAAATACAGCCTCACAAATCTAAGTTAAGGTTGTCCAAATGGGCAGTTATCAGAATGTAATAATGCTTGCTTTATCTAGGAAAACTTAAGCTGGATGTAACCATAAGCTGAAAAAGGAACTCTGAGCCTTCTTGTGTCTCCAGTGGTAATGAGAGCACCTCCAAGTACGTAACTGAGCATTTCTCTCCCAGAACAGGAGAACAAAGATCATTTATCTCGGCCCATTATTCCACTCAAATATTGAGTGGAAGTCAGTCAAAATCAAATTGATCATCTTGCTTTTAGGGATCTGGGCAGTTTATAATCCTACTTCTATTCATGACATCACTAGCAACCATGAGAGAAAGAGATGCTAGATCCTCCTTGTTCTATAGATACTTGTTACATTCCCTTGTGACCATAAAAACAGAATAGTGAAATGAAACTCTCCTCCTGAATTCTAGTTTGGACCAGAATTTTAGGCAGAATCAGAGCATGAATGGAGTAACATTGTGTACCAGAAAACCCTGCATTTGTGATGGAAGAAGGCTGCTAAAGAAGAACAATCTTTCCCAAAAGTTATATTTTAGACTATGTATGAATATAGCATTTCCTGAAAATAAGAGCAAAGACTCCTCCAGTGAGCTAGCAATCTAAAATTAGCCTGGCTTGCAAGAATTTGTTTAGCCATAGTTTACTGAATAAATCACAATTTGTTTTGTTCATACTATTCCCTAAGCCAGAACAAAGTAGGTAACATTGAATGGGTCTGCACCAAATGTTCAACCCTTACTGAGGATATACATATTACAGCCAAAACCAGTTTAAATAACATGCTTACACAATGATTCACAACACACTGAATCATGATCTATCCCAATTTATCTGTATTCAGCGTGTTGTGTGAATCCAGCCTATAAAGAACAGAAGTCAAAGTGCAGAAAATGGGAAGATAAAATACTTGCTTTTATATAACTGCTTTAGGAAACTGTAATTGTGGACATAGGCATCCAAAGCTGATGATTATTTCTTCTTTGTCATTCCACACAAACCCTTCAATTTTCTGCATTTTTCTTAAACCTAAGCATGTGTTTTTTAAAAATAGGGTAAACATTTGTATAGTGTTTTTGCATACCAAAAATGACTATCATATATTACTTTGTCCTCTGTTTTGTTCAACATTCTTGTCCAGTGCTTTGGATTCTCTATCCCTAACCAACTTCAGGTGGCTAGTCAGGAACTCTGTTTGTATAAAAATGTAAACATGGGGTCCTATAAAAAAAAAGACTATTGCATGTTACTGAAAACAAGGAGTAATAAAACCCAATCAAAAGAACATGCTGAGGTAATGGGGGCCAAGTGATGAAAAATGTATGGAAATTAATATGCAATTTATTCAATGTCATATGCAAATGTCTTTTTTGAATCTTGAAATTGGGTAACCATAATTCAACACAACAGATTAATAGTTTACAAATAGTATATGTTTTATCTTGATTGTGTCTCTATTTATTAGCCTGATCAAGATAATTAATGGGGCCGGGTACTGGTTTAGTACATAGACTGCATTAGGTGGAAAGAAGAGATCGTGCTGAGGACCAGCCACATCTTGTGTCATGTCATGTCATGTCAAGACATTGCTTGATAATTTCTTTCAGTACTTTAAATTAGATGTTTGAAAGCACGGGGTTAAGACAGAGCCTTAAGAAAACTTAGCTGCTGTTCAGAGCAAGAATCCCCCAGAATTTCTCAGTCAAATGAGTCATACAAGTAGAAATCAAACTACTTTAAGATAGTACTTCCATATCCCAGCTCAAAAGGCCTAAGGATATCCTGGTTGGTGGTATTGGAAGTCATTGGGAGAAACTCACAGATTCACAAGAGAATCAACAGGCTTGTGCTCTCCGGGAAGCAAGGCATCCTACAAAACACCTGAGAAAGTTTTGTTTCAACATGACCTGACATAGATCAAGAAACTCCATTTCAATGAACTGTGCCTGAAGCAGATCAAGAATCACAAGTCAAAGCCCTTGCTTTGTTAGCAATTGGCATCTAGCTATTGTCATCTTTTCTCTCTGGGTTCGGCTTGTTCAAGATCAGCCTGATCAGCATATCTTAGAAAGAATGTGCTTTCACTTTTATCTAGTCACCCTCTAACTTTTCTTTGGGGAGGTTTGAGCTTTAGCAATATTATAGAAAATAATCTCACACAGCTTTTTGCTGTCCTAACACACCCAGACTAGGATAATGTTGAAGCCATGACAGACCCTACTTCTTCCAGGAATACCAGATTCTGAAAAGAACAGGGAACTTGGAGTTTAACAAGTATTATCAACAATAAAAGATGCCTTCTTTTGCAACTGTCCCATTATGAGTTGCACATGCACACACCCAGGCCTTCCCATTGATTGTATCTTCAACTGCTGTATGTCCCTGTGCATATTCTCCTGCTGAATGTCTTTGGGTATATAGTGCAGCACTAATTAATCTGGAGAACAAAAGTTAATTGTTGCCATTAACATTCAATAACAGAAGCCATCTGTTATTGTCATCTACAGGAAATCTATTAGC
>JANHZU010009199.1:227507-238979 GCA_032468055.1 Acrochordus granulatus | reverse complement strand
TAAAAAAGTGGTTGCATTTATGTTATGTTTACGACACACTTCAATTTTCTTAGAGATTTTGCTGCCTGCCAAATTGTGTCATTTTCCTGCCTTTATTCCAGGATGTTTTAGAATTTCTTTTGCATTTATTTTGTTTTCAGGGGCTGCCTAAGGATGCTGGGTTTCTGTTGCTGTGGTTTTTATCTTTATTAACTTTTTGTTAAAATGTCCCCATTATGTTGGATCTTCCCCAGGGGTCTGTGCTTCCTGCTCTGAAAAACTCCCACAAGAATTGCAACTTCATGACCCATTCTCCTGGGTTTAAGTGCAGTGTAGGAAGATGGAGAGATTTACACATTTTAAGAATCTTTAGTCTTGGATGGCGTTGACTACCCCAGACAGACTCAGTGCGTGACTTGAAGGTCCTGCTGGAAGACAAGTGGCAGCTGTGGCTGGGAGAGCCTTTGCTCAACTTTGTGTTGTGTGCTAGTTACACCCTTTCCTGGATAGGGAGGCTCTTCACTTGATCACTCAACCCTAGTCATCTCCCATCTTGACTACTGCAACACTCTTTACATGGGACTATCCTTGAAGAGTATCTGGAAGCTTCAGCTGGTACAAAATGCAGCCATGTGAGTACTTCTGGGTATCCAAAGAAGCTGCACATAACACTTTAACCCCATGAACTGCATTGGGTAGCAAATTTGTTTCTGGGTCCAAATCAAGATGTTGGTTATGGCCTATAAAGCCCTGCACGGCATGGGGTCAGGCTATCTACAGAACTGTCTGTGTCCCATTACACTGGCCCATCCCACCTGGTCAGAGAGGAAAAACATGTTGCAGACCCCTTCAGTTAAAAAATATCAACTGGCAGGGTCTAGGAGGAAGGCCTTCACTGCCGTTGCTCCTGCCTTATAGAAGACCCTTCCCCAAAGATGAGATGAGCCCAAAAAGGGATAAAAACTTGGGTCTGTAGCTTTGGGTGGGGAGCCCAGAAGAGCATGCAGATGTAGGGCTGGCTAGTCCCCTGAAACCCTTCCTTTTGCCTTTTTAATAATCTTTTAATCAATTTTAACATTTAATTGCTCTTGCCTTCTTTTAATTTTTTTATATTCTTTATTTTTTTATTTGTTATAGCTTTTGTATTTTAATCTTATTGTACATCACCAAGGGTACATCTCTGAGGGAGATGGATGATTTAGAAATATGATAAATAAATGAAAGAAAGAAACAAAAGTAAGATGTTTATAAGTGTTTCTCGAGAAAGCATTTATATCAATGTGATGCACCTGGGCTGTTGGGAAAAATATAAAAGAAATATAAAACTATTAACAGATAGGGAGAAAAAAAAACTACAAGCAATGTAGCATAAGCTCTGTCAGCTATTTTTTATCTGTTAATAATAGATCACTTTATAGCATAGGGGAACAGACAGGGAACCTCTCAAGAGAGCTGTTCTCATGCAAAAAGTACTTGCACCTTTTATCAGAAAACCCGTACAAATTCATGGTTTAAAAGTCTTCACCTAACAATTACTGGGGCATCATCTATTCTAACAAGCAAAATCAAGCAAGACCAACTTTGCCTGGAAAAATCAGAATTAAGCCTATCTGGAGATCTGTACTATATTTTATAAATTTATATTTCATATAGATTATGGAATACAGCCCCACTTTCTAATCTTCCTCATGGAAATCAGTGAGACACAGAAATGTTTCATTACAAATGGACTATTTTTCTACCCCTCTGCCCTTCTGTACTTCCTACTGTAGAAGTATGAATGACCTCCCAAGTAAATTTGGTTGCAGTGGTCAGGAATATTTTGATCCATAGCCCAGTGTTTTTAGAAATGCTGTTTCCAACTTAATACCCCAATCCCAGATTTTTGGGTCTAGCCTATGTGTATTTCTGTGGAACTGCATCTCTGCTGCATCTTTCCTCAACCAGGTGCCCTCCAGCAGTATGGGGACTATAAATGCCACAATTGTTACTACTTTCAGGTTTCCAAGATGAAAAAGTTGGGTTTTTTTTCCTCACTCCAACAACAGTTTACAGCCCCTTCAGATATCAAGAAACAGCCTCCAGGGGGAAAAAAATTCAGGGCTAAGAAAACTGTAGATGTTAATGAACTCCAAAGTTCAAGCTTTATGTCTTTTAATAAAACTTGCTATCAGAAAAAGTGCTATCAAATTCCTGATTTTTTTGACCTCATGAACTATCCTACAGTTTTCATCAGCTTTAATCTTATAATGTCCTTCCCATGGCAATGTTATTATTTAAAAACCAGAATATCAACTCAGAACCCATATAATTTCTCACAGAGGAAAAAAAACAGAAAGAAGCATTGCAATGCAGATTGCTTCTCTTCAATTAATCATTCCTTGATACCGTACTACACCTTCTCCCCAACCCATGGATACTTTGTTCCATGTAGCTACTGAACATGTTTAGCTGTTGTGTAGATGTTTTATTTCTGCTTAGTGTTTTTTTAAATCACTTCTGCAAAGTTCAGGTGTTTTTTTTATAATGCTGATATTGTAGTCTTACACTTGCCCTGCTTTGGCTGCGTATATTGCTCACATCAAATGACTACGAAGGCCTTGCTCAACAGTCTATGTTGTCTTTGAGCTCATAGATCATGTTCCCAGAATCCAGAGTTCATACTGGACTTCCAGGTCATCTTTGAGCTCAGGGTTGGATCAACCTCACAGTACAGCCCAACAGCCCTTCCATTGCTTCACGGACAGACTCAGTAAGTGCCGAAGACTAAAGTCTAGCGTGGCAGTGAAAGAATTAAAGACACGATAGCTAGGAGAAAAACTCTTTGATGACTCCTTCACTTGGTACCCTAAACACACGCTTACTGTATTTTGTTTAATGGTTAAGCCAGAGTTGCTTGAGCTGAAGAGGGATGTGTCCAGATGCTGAAGTGTTAAAAGTTTTCCAGTTACATGATACAGTGCCCCCCCCCCCGTTGCAATGGACAGAAACAAAGGATGAGTTCCAACAAATATTTATTTTTTTATCCTGCCTTCGTTATTTTTATAAATAACTCAAGGCACTAAAAATACCAACTACTCCTTTCTCCTCCTGTTTTCCCCACAACAGCAACCCTTTGAGGTGAGCTGGGCTGAGAGAGGTCACCCAGCCGGCTTTCATGGCTAAGGTGGGAGTAGCACATTCGGCCTCCTGCTTGCTAGTTTGTTACCTTAACTGCTTGCTAGACCAAACTGTCTCTTATCAATAGATTGTAATTCTACTAATAATAATTCTAATTCTACACTTTACTATATTCCTTTTCTACTGGCTGCATACTTTGGATGCACATTTTACTTTTATTTATGTTAATATTTTATTTATTGTTGTCTTGCAAGTACACTGAGAGTTACTGTACCAGAGTCAAATTCCTTGTGTGTCTAACCATGTTTGGCCAATAAAGTATCTGAATCTTGACTATTAGACCAAACTGGCCCATGTACATTATGAAATATAATTGTGTGCATGTACATGTATATATGTATGCACATTAGTATGTGTTATAAACAGAATGTTCATGGGGGAAAATTAATAGAACCTTTGTAAAACACTCTTACAGTATCTCAATTTAGAAACATGGCAGTCAATAAATTGGAAAGGAATATTAAGCTGGAAGAGTCTGTAAGCCTTCTGCAGTCTTCTGAATTTGGAAAACTTCAGATATTATCTGTTTGTGATAACACATTACAACAAGATGATTTAGGATAATGTAAGTTCACTGAAACTCTTCACTTAATCAAACACTTTTATTGCAGCCCCTGTGCACAACAATGTTCTTTGCCTATCTCCCCATTTGTAGATATCAAATTGAATTTAACAAAAATGATAAATATTTTAAAAAATGCTTTTAGATGATAAGGGATTACCAAATCAGGTTGAAAATGTAGTTTTTAAAACACACACACACACACACACAACCCTGTAACCCTGCAAGACTTAAGGGACATCTACTAAGAACATTTCTTAATTATATATTTCCCAAAGGGAGGTATTGAGTTTTGAGGATTTTGCTTTACTCAGATCAAGTTTAAAATCAAATGGTAGTTCATCCCTCCAGGAAAAGCCATGCTCCACTTTATAAGGAACATATAAAAGATACACATAGCAACTTTAAGGTTTGGTGTAAATTCATTTCCACAAAGTAGCACAACCTCTCAGAGGAACAAACAAGAAAATCACAATAGATTAAAGCTGACAAGAAAAATGGAGCTCAGAGAAGGAATGTCCTTGATTTTATCTTGAAGAAGTAAAATGTTCCTTGTGCACTACATTTTTCTTCTGTACTTTTAGTACTTAAGACCTAAGGGATTACATGTCAGATTCTTCAATTAGCCTACATATTAGAGCTCAGAGTTACTGCAAGTAAGGATTGTAGTGCTCTGCTTTTAAAGGGAAAATAATTCGACTTCCCCTCGTGTACTGCAAGGATAAATACAGCGGGAAAATTAACAGTAATAAATGTGGCTTTCAAAAGCCAGTTTTTTTGGCGTCATTGTTAAGGTGTCAGGTTAGCCGTGAGTTCTAGTTCTGCTTTAGGCATGAAAGCCAGTTGGCTGACCTTGGCAAGTTGCTGTTTCTCAAGCTTAGGAAGAAAAACTAATAACCAACTGCTTTCAAAAATGTTGTCAATCACACTACGTAACTTGTCCATATAACCATCAGGAGGAGTCAAGACTGACTGTTTTGGGGATAATTGCCAAGCCTACTTTTGTGGCAACAGTTTGAAACTAGGTGTTTTTGCAAACAAGCTTAGGAGGAATTTGTTAAATGAATGTAAGAAGACTCCTTTAGCAGCCCCTCAGCACAATGCCACCAAGTTGAATAAAAAAGCAGCCAAATGTTAGTGGCATAATTTTTCATTTTCTGTGCAGAATTAAATACTTCCCCCACCCTCCATACCATCTCATCCCTGCCCCCACAAAATATGATATTGTTGCTCTGAGATCCTAATCTTAGACTTGTTGGAGGTTTAAAATTGGGGAATGAGGATATCAGGAAGCTAAGTTTCAGCTCCCCAATTCGCAAGTGTTACCCACTTCATTTTTAATAGAACACTATATCAATGGAAAGTATATTCCTACATGGCAGCAGTGAAAGGGATTAGTTAACCTTGGGATTCCTCTTCACTTTGATTATTTTTTCTCCCCCCTAATCCTCATAGAAATACATGAAACAGGACAGACTCATGAAAAACTTAAAATTTTACTGAAACTATCATACTACAGCGAGTATGCATAACAGGAGAGATGGAATTCTCCAAGGGACTCAGGTTGTAAACTGATTTCTTTAGTTTTCATTATTTTGGCTCCAGTAATAGTAAAGGTGGCAGACTTGTCCAGTCCAAACTCCATCATAATATCTTAGCTCTATATACAGACAATGTTGAGCAGCAATTCTATATCAGATGGTGTTTTTCATGTAAAAGAAGTGTGATAGCTTAGCAGATATTTTTGATGGTTGATAACCATGGCTTGACTTGTTCAGTATTGTTGACAGTAGAAGCATAAGAAGAAACCAGCATAGATATTGAATCATTTTCATTATTAATATTATGATTTATTATTAATCTTATGGTTGATCACACAGTCAGCCAGATGTTTAGACTGGATTTGGCTACTATTGTTATGATGATACACAACAATATGAAATCACAGCTGCCAGTTCTTTGGCCTTCATTTGCATCAAATTCTTTGTAAGAAACTAAGAAGTTGTTTATTTATTTATCAAATTTATATGCCACCAAATTCAGAAAACAACTCTCGGCGGCTCACAAAAAAAGATATTAAAGCTGTAAATACGACTATTGAAATTATTTAAAATAACTGAAAATTTACCAAGTTATAATATATTGGTGTAATATATGTGCAGATCCAAGAAGTTTGGCCTTTTAATTGACAGATGGAAATTTTGTCAATGTGCAGATTTTCTAAATGCTATCCAAGGCTTTTTGGTGTGATACCCAGTGTGCTGATAACCACTGGGATCACCATTGCCAGTTTATGCCATAGAAAACATAGGTACCATTTCAACAAACTCATATTTTATGTTAAGGCCAAGGATATTTGAAACTCACTATTTGATGGAGAGTCAGTTGCTGGGGAGAAAAAAATTCTAAAAAATATCCTTCGTATTGGAGACATTAGGATTTTTTGTTTTTGTTTGCTTACCTTTCACTTTTTTCACTCCTTAACCTATCTCTAACTACTGGATCAATTACTGAATATAAAATTTCACTTGCAGATAAGTGTGTTTATATTTACCCACCCACAAATTCAGTGTGATGTGTTGATTAGAGATTTAGATTTAAGTTTAGATTATAAACAGGTTTGTTTATGTTGGGCTGATCATTGCCTCAGACACAGAAAGTTTTTTGGAAGATGAAATGTCATTCTAAGATGCTTCATAGAAAGGTTGGGAAAAAATAACAACAGCACATGTGCTCCATTCACACATTCTTTATCTGGAGCACTGCTTATCTTAACTTTCAAGATGAAGACCCCCTGCCAACATCACTCAAATGACATTCAGCACAAATGTCTGCAGCAATACTAGTGGGATGGCACAGGTTGAGGCCAAAGCATGTATAATTGTAGGCACAATGCTTTGTTGCTACAGGCATTCAACAGCAGCATCAAAGCAGCATCAGTAGAGCATGATGGGATCATCTAGCACACTCACATGGTTGGCATTTCTGAACAGAGCTATGGCCTGAGATCCATGGAGAATGAGTTTCTACTATGCTCCGATTTTATTTCAAGGTTTCCCACAGACCTATGAATAGCCATTGTAGAAAACAGAAACTGGACATTCTTGCTTGCTCCAATAGACAACTAACTTTGTGCCTAAAGGTGAGATAAAATGGAACAAACCTTTTTGTTATATCACATAGATACAAACCTTGATGGGTGAAGAAGCAAAATTGTGCATTACACTGCTCTAGGAGCTTTAAATTAAAACTGTGGGTACCTGGTGGAAATACAGAGCCATATGCTCATTACAAAACCTTCAGTTGATAGGAATTTTTGTAAAAAAAAATACTTTTTAGTGCAGTTTCTTTTGCCCTCCCCCTTGCTACTGAACCATGTAATTAACTCACCCGTCTCTGTTCAGTTGACAGCCAGCAATATTTCTTTAATTAGCACTGTCTTCATAATTTCAGAATGGTACTCATGTAATTACTGGAGCTTGTTACAGAGGCAGGGGACATTATTTACTGAGGAGGAGGATAAATGTGCAAAATACATTTCACGTTCTGAACAATCTCCAAGGGGTTTCATTTAGAAAAAGTCGAGGTTCACAGAGAGGTGGGAGATATTATTAAAATATCCCTGAGTTGTCTTTTTGTTACTGTTGTTTAGTGTGGAAAGAAGAGGGGGTTTGCCCCTACACAAGCAAATACATCTTCTCCTAAATCTTCAGGGTTTACCTGGAACTGTATAAATAAATTAGCTGGTTATCCTATACATTCATAGTAGATTATCTCTCTAATACATTTTAGATTTTATTGCCATTGGATTAGAAAATACGATGACTTGTTCATATTGTCTCTTCCTAAGCTCTTCCATAGTGGTCTCTTTCCCCTTTTTTCTGAGAGAAAACTTCATCGATGCCCTGAAAACTTTGTGTTGCTTTGAACGCATTTTTAAAAATCAGAAAATTAAGAAGCAAGAGAGCCATTGCTTAAAATTCTGATATTGATGCTTCGGGTTGAATTTGCTGAAGGAAGTGAGCTCTTTTGTTTGTACTGAAGGGGGGTGGTTGATGTGTGGTGGGGGGTTTTTAGTCTTGTTTTGTTGTTCCTTCTTTGCCAAGCAAGGTACAGATGGATTCATTAGCAAAGAAGAATGCTTGGTTCCCCTAATGCGCACACAGACGTAATGAGGAAAGTAGCATTCTCTTATGAGCAGCAGCTGTTTCTCTGCCATTCTTTCCAAATACCTAAATATAAAAAGCAAATTTTGTGAGCCACAAGTTAATGCATCTACGGAATGCACCACTCTTAACTGCAGAAGGGTGATTAAATAAAAGTTAGGTTTTCTGACCATCTGTAATTCTGTAGATGGTGCTGAAAGTTCACAAAGTCAGTACTAACATTTAAAGGCTCCAAAACTTCTAGAGAACTTTACTGTACCCGCATTAACCAATAATTAACACACCATTAGCCACTCAAAGGTTCGATTGGTTAATTATGTGTCATCAAGTTGTTTTTAACCCCTAGCAACCACACAGGTTTTCTCCATGACTATCTACCCTAACCTAATCTTTCAGTCTTCCAGCAGTTCTTCAGTCACCTCTGAAACTGAGTGCATCCAGATCTGGGATGCCAAATGCCAGATGACCATTAGAGGCCAACAAAGGATTCACATTTTTGCATGTTGTTGCAACCATTATTGGTCACTGATATTTTTGCAATCCAGATTTGGTAACCTTACAAAAGCCCACCATTAGGAACACCTAAGGAAATGTACAGGTATTCCTTAAACAGCAACTTGCTCATGGACCTTGCTTCCATCAATGTTTCCATCTGTGTTTCCATTAGCAATGGTAAGATGTATCGGAAATCCTTGTGTGTCTTGGATTTTTATATTGTGAGCCTGAGAGCTCATGAGCCAGAGAACTCTTTGACAGATCTAGAGCTTATTTATCCATTGCTCTAACTGTAGCGCAAGGAATCCTCACAAATAGTTTTTAAAAGCCATTTTCTTGTGACATTTGTCTCCTCACCATTCGATCACAGAAACCATCACATTAATTGTTCCAGTTTAAATAATGTCCTCCCTCTCCTCCTGAGTCAGTCCTTGTCATGGAGTACATTTGACAAGTTTCACTGATTATATGCTACAGTTGGATGACTGGGACTTTCTTATAGCTAGTCTTCACTTAACAATCACAACTGAGCCTGGAATTTCCTACAATTCATTGAGGTTGTTAATCAGGTCACCACTGACCTGATTCGATTTCATGACTGTTTTTGCCAGGGTTGTAAAGCAAGTCAACCCAGTCATTAGCTAATCATGTGGTCTTTAAATGAATTCATTCTCCTGAATATCCATCACTGGCATTTTGCCATGTGCTTCAGACTTCTGGGGAGGAAACTGATTCTACAGTGAGCCAGCTCAATGAACAGCAAATGGGGATGAGAGCACAGTGAAGCAGGAGAGATCTTGATTGGATCTTCATCCGGTGTACATCCAGGCCTTTTGTTCAAAGGCCTCTTTTAAAAATGCTACTCACCACTTATCAAGCATTTGGCAAGAGAATTAGAAAATTGTTTTTAAGCATGGATCTAAGTGTGCAAGACCTCCCCACTTACTCTAGCATGAAAAAAAGGAGGCAAATGGGTAGTTAGCATTGGCATGATGCTTTCCAGGAAACTTGAACAGCCTCTTTTCTCCTGCTTTACTGGAGAACCCAACCTCCCCCTGCCCGATTATTAATAATATCTTGTCCCAGTGAGATGGGATGATAGAAGAAGAGCACAATCCAGAGCCTCCCTCTTTTTGGATATACTCTCACCCAGTAAAGGAGTTTCACTGCTGTACTAGGTAGCCGTGGCTCTTCCATGTATGTGTCTAAGCTATTTTGGCATGAGGATCTGACAGATGGATTTAACTATCTGTCAAAACTTGTCTCTTCCCTTAGTGCCATTTCTTTGAGAGAGGAACTATGGTGATTGTCCCACCATGAAGGGAATCCATCAGTCAGTTTCTTTTAGGTGCTCCCAAATTAGGTATAAGGACAACATCACTTGTTGACTTCATTGCTGAGACAGAAAATGACTCAATAAAAAGGACAGGGCAAGGAATGCCAGCATTGTGCCATCTCATGGAATGAAGGAAAACACGTGAATATAGTAATGAAGATGAGCCCCAGGATCTTCTACAGATTGTATCAGGAAGCTGGCATTCCATGATTTTGTTCCTCTTGGTCATGGCTGATGCAAGAAAGAGCTATCTTGTCAACTTCTTTTATGGGTCTGAAACTTCCCTAATCTACTACACATATTGGCAAAATAAACTTCTCAGAAGAACATTTATTCATTTTTCATCATTTACATGTTCCTTTTTTTGTACCCTCAAGGCAAGCGCGCAGTTTACTAGAGCAAAACAGAAGAAATAGCAAATGTAGCATTAAAATCAAAACTAAATGATACAAAACATGAATCAGGGAAAAAAGAAAAAGCAGTATACACTCAAATCATTGTTATTCCCTTTCCTGCCTAATAAAGTCATTTGCATTAATAAAAGTCTTATTGAATCTGCATTTGAAATTTTATGAAAAACAAATCATCTTATCAACACAGATGGCTTTGCTATAGTTTTGTATCTTAATGTTATTGTTCTGTGTTAGAAGTAAAATAGTGAATATTTTATATCTTAAAGTTATTTAGTTCTGTGTAGCTCAACGTAATAGTATTGAATTGGTGAACTGTAGCTTCACAATGGCCCATGTGAACTGTCAACCATATAATGTATTTTTACAATATTCTAAACAGAATATAAAACTCTATAGACCTGGCAGTGTTGATTTTATTATTCAGTTCCTTAAAAATAAATTTTCGTTTCCCATATAAAACAATGAATTCTATGTGTAATGAAAAGATGGTTCTGTAATAGCCATTAATGGTACAATATGGATCTCCAGGTGGGGTATCTCCAAATTTTTAATGAATTAAAATTATCAACACCATAATTACATTCAGATATGCAAGCAGCTACCACAACAACAGTGTAATAAGGCAATATGGGTCTGACCAGTAAGCACGCAGGTCACCGCATTCGCTGGTCTACAAAGGTAGCTCCCATAAAGAGTGAATCACAATAAAGTGGTCCACAAGCTGCCACAGACATTACTGACATCCTCAAAGTATCCCCTTCCAGATAAGACAACAACTGGTGTACTAGCCAAGCTGGCAAAAGGCCTCTTGGCCATGGCTTCTGCCTATCCCTCTAGCAGAAACTGAGAGTCCAGGTTGCAAGCCTGTTCTTTCTGGGGGAGCACAACCCCATCAAGAATAAAAGGTAGTGCAATCCTGGAATTAGTATGTTTCTAAATTATCTAACCATTTGTAACAAAAAATAAATTTTAAAAATTCCATATTTAATGCTTTTATTGGAATCAGTAAAAATGCCACCAAGATTTGCTAGTTTTGGAGTTCTCCAGAAGTTTTTATTAGGCAAGATAGGTAAGAAAAAGAAGAAAAGCACAAAACGTGGAAGGATGTTACAGCTATGAGATCTCCAGTTTAGAATCAGTCTCAAGCTGAAGATAACCAACTGAATGCATTATTATTATTATTGCACGAAGAAAAACTTGCAAGGATCCAAAAACAGACATGAAAAGTACCCATTTTTCATAGACATCCACAGCAAAGCACAACTTTTTGTTGTTGTTCAGTCGCGCAGTCGTGTCCGACTCTTCGCGACCCCATGGACTACATTACGCCAGGCCTCCCTG
>JANHZU010009199.1:187189-199965 GCA_032468055.1 Acrochordus granulatus | reverse complement strand
AGGAAGTAAACAAGGTTCGGTAGTTGGTTGTTTGCCCAGCACATTGAGATCTCCCCAACGTGCTTCTGTTCCCATGCTGTTGCTGAATTTCCTGACACAACGGATGAAATGAAGCCCAAAGCATTGCAGAATTGAAAGGCGTTCCAGGTCAAGGTTGAGCTGTGCTCACACAATTGGGAGAGACAGTTGAAGGCACTCCTTCACACAGCACCATCAACCCTCTCTGGCACATCCCAGTTTTTGTTTGCCCTTCATGAGAGTAGAAAGAAGCCTGCATCTTGCACCATGTGAACAGGCGCATGCGTATTTTTGAAGTGGGAGAAATGAGACAAGCATGTTATGATTTTGTAAGGAGGTGCTTGCTAATGCTACAAAATCAGCTTTAGGGACATACCTAGTTCCCCTACCTCCACGTCTGCAAAATGATGCTAGTGATCATACAACTGCCATAGTATGATGAAGCCGGCTGGGTGACCTCGGGCCAGCCATTCTCTCTCAGTCCAACTCACGTCACAAGGCAGTTTTTTTGGGGAAAATAGGAGGAGGAAGGGCGTCATATATACTCGCTGCTTTGAATTATTTGTCAAGATAACAATGGTGGGACACAAAATAAAAAACCTTACCATCACACCTGACTGCAGCAATCGATTTGAACATGCAAACAGAAAATACAGACTTGACATACTACTCATGAAAATCAATTGACACTAAAAGTTAAAAGTATGCATGAGTTTTAAGCATGTGTTATGTTAGTGGGCAGAAAAAGCATACTGAGGTCAGGAGCGGGCACTCTGCGGCCCTTTTGATGCTGCTCAACCACCCTGAAACAGCTCCAAGGAGGTGCAGTTCCACAACATCTGGAGAACCACAAGTTTTTTCTCTTTGACTTCGATGCATTCCTAAATATTAGACCAGAGATCAGGTTTAGCGTAGCGGCATTGGCTTTCACAGAAAATGACCTGACAGGTTTTTTTTTAACTAATAGCTATTTTCTCTCTCTCTCCCTTCTCTCCTTGGCAGGCCCGTGACGGAGGATTAGACAACATTTGTGGAGTCATGCTTCACACAGCCATATCTTGCTGGCAGCCATTTCTAAGTCTGGCTGGGCTGCTAATTTTCATAGGCTCCACCTTAGGTTGCCCAGCTCGCTGTGAATGCTCGGCGCAGAATAAGTCCGTCAGCTGTCACCGGAGGCGCCTGATTGCCATCCCCGAGGGCATCCCCATCGAGACCAAAATCTTGGATCTTAGCAAGAACCGGCTAAAAAGTGTCAATCCGGAGGAGTTCACAGCTTTCCCTCTGCTTGAAGAGATCGATCTCAGTGACAACGTTGTTGCCAATGTTGAGCCTGGGGCCTTTAACAGCCTATTTAATTTGCGCTCTTTGCGACTGAAAGGGAATCGTCTGAAGCTGGTCCCTTTAGGGGTCTTCACCGGCTTGTCAAACTTAACAAAGCTGGATATCAGTGAGAACAAGATAGTCATCCTGCTGGATTACATGTTCCAGGATCTACACAACCTCAAATCCCTTGAGGTTGGGGATAATGATCTGGTGTACATCTCCCACAGGGCCTTTAATGGACTGCTTAGTCTGGAGCACCTCACCCTGGAAAAATGCAACCTAACCGCTGTACCAACAGAGGCCCTCTCTTACCTTCACAACCTTATCAGCCTGCACCTGAGACATCTCAATATCAACCTGTTGCCTGCCTATGCCTTTAAGAGATTGTTCCACCTGAAAAACCTAGAAATAGATTATTGGCTGATGCTCGACATGATCCCCGCCAACAGCCTCTATGGCCTCAACCTCACTTCTCTCTCCATTACCAACACCAATTTGTCCACTATCCCTTATGCTGCTCTGAAGCACTTGATTTACCTGACCCACCTGAACCTGTCTTACAATCCCATCAGC
The DNA here is from genome assembly GCA_032468055.1 of Acrochordus granulatus. Lineage (NCBI taxonomy): Eukaryota > Metazoa > Chordata > Lepidosauria > Squamata > Acrochordidae > Acrochordus > Acrochordus granulatus. Next base: position 198,051 of record JANHZU010009199.1, on the reverse strand, counting down.
ACAATTGAATCGGGCATGCTTGCAGATGTGTTGCGCCTGCAAGAGCTGCACATAGCAGGGGCCCAGCTGCACACCATTGAACCTCACGCTTTCCAAGGCCTTCGATTCCTCCGCGTGCTAAATGTGTCTCAAAACCTGTTGGAAACTCTGGAAGAGAACGTGTTCCATTCTGTCAAAGCCCTGGAAATTCTCTGCATAAGCAACAATCCCCTGGCTTGTGACTGCCGCTTGCTGTGGATCTTACAAAGGCAGCCCATGCTGCAGTTGGGTGGCCAGCAACCAATGTGTGCTGGCCCAGACAGTGTCAAAGAGAGGCCATTTAAAGACTTCCACAGCACTGCCCTTTCTTTCTACTTCACTTGCAAGAAGCCCAGGATCCATGAAAAGAAGCTGCAATATTTGGTGGTCGAAGAAGGGCAGACAGTGCAGTTCCTGTGCAACGCTGAGGGAGATCCTCAGCCAACCATTGCATGGTTGACACCACGACGGAGATTGGTCACCTCAAAATCCAGTGGAAGAGCAACAGTGCTTGGAGATGGTACGCTTGAGATCCGGTTTGCCCAAGATCAAGATAGTGGGATCTATGTTTGTGTGGCCAGCAATGCTGCTGGGAATGACACCTCCTCAGCCACCCTCTCAGTCAAAGGGTTTGCCTCAGATCGTTTTCTGTATGCCAACAGGACTCCTATGTACATGACAGATTCCAATGACACCAGTTCCAATGGAACCAGTGTGAATACATTTGCTCTGGACCTTAAGACAATACTGGTGTCAACAGCCATGGGCTGTTTCACATTCCTTGGGGTTGTTTTATTTTGTTTCTTATTACTTTTTGTCTGGAGCCGTGGGAAAGGCAAGCATAAAACCAGCATTGACCTCGAGTACGTCCCCCGTAAAAACAATGGTGCAGTGGTGGAAGGGGAGGTTTCAGGACCACGCAGGTTCAATATGAAAATGATTTGATGGTTGTGCTCTAGCATTATTAATTTTGCCCCTTTCCTTCTACTGTGGCATTCAAATGAATTCAACACGCTTGGCAAATAGGGAGGCCAGGCTGGAGGCAGCTCTGCTTGGCTGCTGCCGTATCAAGCGGCACATGGAAATCAAAGAGACTATCTGAGATTGTACAGCAGAGCCTCATGTTTCGAGGCAGTGTGAGTGAGAGGGCTTTTTTTTTTTTTGCAGTTTGGCATACAGCACTAATTGTTTGCATTGCAAATTTTCTGGCATTCTGGGGATCTCAGTAACAAAAATCAGCTCATGGACATTTGTTAAAAACATTTTTACCACTAAAAGCAGCAAAAAAAAAACATACAGTAGAGGATTTCATATTGTCAATGCAAGAATGAAAGAGAGACATTTGTCTACAATCTACTCTGCAGCAAAATTTGTATTTATATATAGCTCATTTGCTATATCCTTGCATCATACATCATCATTTCTAATTCGTTCAATACAAAATTAATGTGTTACAGCATATATATATGTATATATATATATATAAACTGAGTATATATATATATAAACTGAGTATATTTTAAGCAATATAGGTGAGAAGTTTTGTTCTATCCACAGTGACTGATCCAAGTGTGATATCCTTCTTATCAAATTCCTGCAGTTAAACTTTGAAATTGGTCTTCTAAAAAAGTAGAGACAATAATATCTAGAATCTGAATTTACATCAAAGACCCAGAGGAAACTGTCAAGGCAGGCAGAATTTGCAGTATCCAATTGTGCTTCTCTTCACATGAAGAAAAGGCACAGGCTTAATTTTGATAAAAAATGGGTTTTTTTTCAAAAAAAATACATTTTTAAAAAATACATGAGGAATCACACTAGAACAGTTCACTGTAAAAACGTGGAGATCCAAACTTGCCCACTTTTGGAGGCATAAAATCTGGCAGATTACACATGAAAGACATACGCTTCTTCTTTTCTCCTGTCCTGCCTCACACATCATCACCTACCACCATTGCCATATCTGTTTCAATTTCTACTCCATCACTTAAAAAATGTGAATGTATCCTAGGAAGATGAACCAGGGCACCACATTTTGCTACTTGCTTAGAGAAAGTCTGTCAGTGTTGCATTTATGGAAGCAAATAAAAAAATATATAAAAGGTTTCGGGGTTAATAACAGAGATCCTCCCTGTTGCCAAGAAACTAAATTTGGTGCAAGAAGAGGAGATGTCACTCACCCATGTTGGCTTCCTTCAGGCCACATTACTGCCAAACTACAAGCCTCTGTCGATTTCGTGTTTATTGGTGGTGAAGGCTGAGCAACAGAGTCCTCCTGCTATGTCTTCTTCATGCAAAGATGTCCTGACTACTTGACCCTATAAGAAAAATGAACCAGAGAGGTACTGTTTTTGTTTTCAGTATAGTGAGAACTGAGAGTAGGGAAGCAAACTTCTTTGGGGATATATAAAATACAACCCTAGGAATTTTAAGAACACTTTGCTTTTTTAATTATTTCCTTGCAATACATATAAGGAGCCCAGCATGAATAAGCATCTTCTAAGGAAAGGGATGCATGTCTTTGGCATCAAAGTTCAGTATAATTCAGAGATAGTAAAATATTTGTCTTCAAGATACTGGAGCTAATTCCCGCAATTCCTTGCAGGGGCCACATTGACTAGAATTCATGGGAGGCGGCCAAAGCTAGAAAGAACCCAGTTGCACACCCAATTTACTTTAATTATATGCTCCATTCAAAGGAATATAATGGAATATATTATGGATGTTACTGTATGTGTCCAGAGAGGGAGGGAGGGAGGAAGAAAGAATAATTTTCCCAAGGAATAATCATGTTTGATATTCTTGAAGAAAATAGTTGCCATTGCTGAAGAGAAGATACGTTCAGGACAAGCTGGTGATTCAGATACTGTATTAGACTATGCAGAAGACGCTGTGGTCTTTGATGCCACTAAATATTAATTTAGGAAACTGCCACTTGTAGTGCAGGTTTGTGATATTTTATCTTCCCTGTCACAGCTTCAAGGGCAATCAAAGAACAAAAATGACTGTGTAAACTAGGCTTAGAAAGGCAAAATCTTCAAGTTTTGAATTTGTATTAATTATTGTTAGAACGTCATCTTTCTTTAATTGCTCATGTTGCCAATTGTTTATTTACATTTACTGGCCTTTTTCCCTAGTATGGAAGTCAATACTTTATGGGCAGGAATAGTTTGGAGCCTGGGAATAATATGTAAAAGGGAAGCTTTCCTGAACTGTTTGTTTTTATTTATGTGTTAACTGTTTATTTTTATTTACGTGTTATCCCTCTCAAGATAATAAAGAAGCACTATGGTTTAATAGTATGTCATTGGTATGACAAAATGGAGATGTTGTGTTCTGTTGCATGTTGAACTCCAACTCCCAGAATTCCTACCAGTAGCTATAATATTTGGGAATTCTGGGAGTTGTGGACCCAACATGATTAAGAGACATTGGTTTGAGAAGGCTGATGCCATACATTCATGCCCTTCAAGTCTTTATTCCATCCCTGGAATAATTTCAAAATAGTGAGTTTCTTGTGGTGACCTATGATATATGAGGAGCAGGTGAAATTTTTAAAAGCCATGAATAGGATTTAAAACATATCTATAAAAAAATATATCCAAACCTTAGCTCTGATAATTCTAGGAATGTAAATAACAGTCATATTGCGTACAGTTGAGACTTTGAAATAATTGCAATGCATTTCCACTCAATTTCCTATGGGTTTACTTAAATCCATAGGACTTAGAATGCAATAAAATCAAATGATAGGTTGTGTTGTTTGTTTTCACATCAGTTTAGCAGCATTTGGACAACTTGCTGTCCTTATCAGTGGAAGACAAATTCAACAGTGCTTGGTATTTATTCTCAGATCAGTAAATCATCATGGTAGTGTTTTATCTGATACAGTTAGTAGCCTTGCAGAGCTTCTGATACATCTTCCTCAGAAACTTATGTCCTGTTGTTTGTCATAGCATAATTTTATATGAGCAGGTTCTTAAATTATGGTGTGCCAGAGGAATAGCTTGAATGCAGATATAATAATGTCTTTGATCCATTTCATATGGCCATGTGGTTCTAATAACCACAGGAAGCAACCACAGGAATTATGTTACCTGAATACTTCAAAACCTGCTATGAAGCCCATTTGTACCTGACATCTAGCTAATAGTACTACAGGTATAAGCCCAATTTCATAGTTATTCTACAACAGATCACTCCGTGGGGAATGAGGCAAAAAAGCATAGAAGCGTCACTTGTTTCTCTATCTAAAGCAATGTTTTTCAGAGTTGGTAACTTTAAGACGTGTACACTTTCAACTCCTAGGATTCCTCAGCCAGCATGCTGGATGTGGAATTCTGCGAGTTGACGTCCATTCATTTTAAAGTGGCCAAGTTTGAAAAATACTGATCTAAAAAATTTAGAGCAGTGCAGAAAGAAGTTATACAACAATGAATGAGGATATCTGAAAGCTGCTCCACTCAAGTCAAGGAACATTCCCAAAGACAACGAATTATTTTGGCATGTGCAGCAGAAAACCACAGAAACTTCTCACCTACTGTGTCCAAAATAACTACAGTAACTAACCTTGGATGTACTTTGGTCACACCAAGAATCTGCTACCTGAGACACCTGCCACATTCTATCTCATGACAGAACCAGAAAATCAGGTTGTTGGGTGGGTGAGCATTTATTGGTCTTTGGGCAATCTAGGACAATTCAGAATTGCAAGAGAGAGACAGGATAATTACACATCTCACAGGTCATACTGCTCCTTCTGTGAGATCCAAAATGGAACATGCATTTCTGAGCTCCATGGGGTAAGGCAATATCAGCATATCTCTACAAGGAGATACACAAGAAATCTGCAATAAAGCTAAATCCAAGACACTTCAGATACAAATATTATCATTTCCTTTCTACTTTCCCAGAGCATCGGTAATTGTTTTCAGTATTGCTTTTCCAGCGCCTTGCTTTTCAGGGAAGTACCATTCAGAAACAAATGATTGATAGCACAGAAGGGTCATGATCCCAGATTACTTCAAAGCCTGATAGGACTTCTTACTAAGTTGTATTCATCCCAATATCAATAACTTCAGAGAAGAAAGTAAAGGATTCTGGATGCTCGCTTCATACGCAGTACTTCTTCTCCCCTATAGCTATATCATTCCAGTCTTTATAAAGACTAGAATTTCATTAATCCCAAAGCAGATAAGATATAGCTTTCAAAAATGATACGAGCTCTGTAAATCCATTCTACTTTCATATAGATTGGAGAAATAAAGAAAACAGAGGAAAAAGTATTGAACAGCCCATTGACGACATTTGCATTGACTTGTTTGAAATTATCATTATTTATTAGCAATTGAATTATGAATAATGTCTCTCTTTTTAGTGATACTTTTATCTGTTGCTATCATACCCCTTTTAGACAGCAGGAGTCCATTTCTGCTAAAATTCTTGTCAAGGCAAACGTAACTCCAAAGAGATGAAATGTTTTTCTTTACTTTTTAATGACAAAGTCACACATGTTCATAGACTATTAGGATTCTGTCAATAATAATCAGTGTTGTATATATGGTTAACTAGTAATTACTGAACCAGACAAGATGAAGCTTATGTAGCATTAGATTTCTGCTACAACTTAAAATAGAGGTTAAAAACCTATTACAATAATGGTTGAAATATCAGATATTTTGTTTCCAATTTATTTTTGTAAACATCCTTGAGAAATTAGAAAGTGGGCTTTTTTCCAATCTGTTTTCTTCTCTTTCCCAAGAATCTAATCCTGCATTGTATATTTTCTATTGATTCAACAAATGTGCAGTTTAGTCAAGAAGCAACACCCGTAAGTTATTTTTTTTAACGCAGGTATAAAACATATCTGTGAACAATTGTGTTTGCTTTATTTTGTGCTACATTTTGATCCAAATCATGGAGTCTTGTTCTTTATAGTCGAAGCACCAGACCAACTGATTGGATCAGATAAATCAAAATAAATCTCTGTCAACTAATGGGCTGCACAGGTTAGGGGTCAAATCCCTTAAGTGGGCAGGGACAGGACCTAGAACAGATGGTAATTTTTTACGTATTTATGTGTTTGTGACTCTATATTGTATATCTTATTCTCTCTCTCTCTCATACACACACACACAACTTCACACGTGCATTTGTAGTACTGTCCAACACACAATGCCTGGAGTTCCCTGATTTCTGCATCAAAGCACAACAGAAAATGGCAGCATTGTGTTCATTCGCCAGTTGATGATGCTAGAGCACTCAGTGCCAAGGTTTCCAGTAAAAAAATCTGATTTCAGTGGCAGATTGCAAAAACAGGAGGGGAAATAGTATGAAAAGTGGGAAATGGATAAACAACCCAAGAGAAAAACACGGCATAGAGATCTTCTCATCTCTTTTTCAGAATAAGAGTGCAATTTTTGTTGTTGATGATATTAGTAGTAGGAGCTATCAATATCATATGTTCTTCTAGCAGGGGATAGGATGGGTGGGATTTCTCCTTCCAACCAAAATCGGCAATGAATGGAGGCTAAAAGATAGAGGGAAGAATTGGAAAGAATCGAGCAAGAGTTAGAAGAAGGCAGTGCAGAAAAGGTGGGAAAGAGAAAGAAAAGCCAGTAAGAAAGGCAGTCAGAAAAAGTTATGAGGATGAGGGAACATACGGGTTGCGGGTAATCTTCTGCTGGACTAACATGACCCTCCCAAGGAGACACATTTTGTCTTTCTTCGAAGATGCTGACAGATCAGGTTACACAATGGTAGGGAGTTTGGAAAGTGAGGATTGAGCTGTCAATTGTATGGTCCTTCCATTCATTCATCGCTACTTAGGCCATCCACCTTATTGCTCCTCCCCTTCTTTTCTGCTCCAAGAAATCTGATGTTGATTGGAGGAAACCTAATTCATTTTTAGACATGCTTCCTCAGGAAGGGAGCGTGAATCGGAGGGACTTTGCAGGTTACCAGACCATTTCTTTTCCCAGCTTTATTTTATGCATTTAAGTGAATTCCCAATATTCAGAACCTCCTTTACCATTCCCAGATTTAAGATGATAGATAAGTATATCTCACTATAATTAATATGCCTTTCAGTGTGGCTGTGTAATATTTTTGTGAGTCTAAACCTTGCAACACATTTCCATCAGTCACTATTCTGCCTTAGCAGCCTCCAAGCTGGCTGGTAACTAAATGTTCTTTGCCATAACTACAATTAGGCTGTGAAACATCTCCCCAGTTAAAATTCACTAATCCACATGCCCCACAAGTATTTATCTACGTTCATCTGGTTGAGAAGTCCTGAGTGGTTATAATCATGGTGCCAATGCAGCATAGCAAAGTGCAAATCTTTATCCAGAAGACTTCTGAACAATTGCAGACCTGATGATATCATGCAAAACCTAAATTAGAAAAGCCCTTCTAAGCATTTATAGAGCAGGAAGTGAAGAAAGACCAATTGTAAAGAATGTGTGCACAACAAGGACACTGGATGTTCTAAGAGCACCCACTGAATCTAAATGGGGAAAGGGAAGATTGAGTACAGTTTCAGAGAGAAATTAAGAAAGACAACAGCTTTAAGTAGGCAGAAGGCAAGGTGGGAAATTCATCCCAGGAAAAACAGATTTCCCCGAAAAATTGTGGAAGTGTAACAGAAAGGCTTTGAAGTCGTCTGTGGCAATGAGTGTGTGATTAGGGAGAATCCAATGCAAGCCTTGGTGTGCGTGTATGTATAGGAACATCAAAATAAATACATATTATTTGGGAAAATGCCAAAGGCTGGAGGAAATCTATGTAGGAAGGTTTCTATGTTTCCATAAAATGTTCTCTTGAAAGACAAAAAAACAGAATTGGAATTCCTCTGAGATGAAAATTGAGCAATTGTCTCCTCCTAAAGTCACCATGGGGGCATGGTAACTGAGCGGAGATGCTGAGCTTGTCAGCCAGAAGGTCAGCAGCCCAAATTTGAGACTCAAGATCTCATAATGGGGTGAGCTTCTGTGACTTGCCCCACCTCCTGCCAACCTAGCAGTATGAAAGCATGTAAAAGTGCAAGTAAATAGGTACTACCTTTGGTGGGAAAGGTAAGAGTGTTCCATGCGCCTCAGCATATAGTCATGCTGGCTACATGACTACAAAAGTGTCTTTGGACAATGCTGGCTCTTGGGCTATGAAATGGAGATGAGCACTGCTATCTCGAGTCAACTGAAGGGGAAACCTTTACCTTTAAAGTCTACATGCATCTATAGATTTCCATGTGAGGTACACACCTAAGAGGCTAATAGAGTTCTGCATTCCATTGGCTATTTGGCATGTAGTTGGAATAGAGGAAAAGGGATTCCTTCTCTCTTGGTGCCTAACTTGGCAGCTGGTCTCCATCCTAGTGGAAACTCTGGAGCCTGTAACTTTTTTGGAAGCAAGCAATAGCATTCAGTCAAAAGCTGAATGTCAGGTTGGGTCTTTGGGCACAAGTAGCTGAATCTGAACAATATTGTGAATTTACAGTAATCATAGTTCTTGTTCCCTCTTGATGTTCTCATCTCTTTCCCCCCCACCCTGCCCAGGGCTGGCATAGGATCCTCTCTAATTATACATTCATTGTCACAGACTTCATCAAAGCCTTTCTGGGCTGGAAATATTGCAAGACAGCAATTACTGCAGGCATGATTGATTGCATACAGGGTTAAAGACCAGATAAATAGTGTTGAGAATGTTCTATCATCATTTTAATGATAGAAGAATTAATTATATGACTAGTTACTAAAGATGATAAGAGGATATTTCAAAGTCACCTTGACAATTTGAAAGTCTGCTAACCATTAATTTTAATAACAATAAACCACTCATGTATTTTAGCAGCAGGAAATGGCAATGGCTTTCTCTTCTTTCTTTCTTACTGTTGAAATTTCCAAGTACAAAAGATTCTTTCTGCCAAAATTGCAATTGGTTGTTTGGAGATTTTCTTTTCTTTACAACCCCCCCACTCCATTCATATAGCAACATTTCAAAAACAAATTATTGCAAACAAACTTTAAAAAGGCAACTGGACTTTTACTTTTAGATGTTACAGAGAAATGTTTCAACTCTAATCCAAGAATCTTCTTCAGCCTCTTATAAAAAGGAAAAATGAAAGGAATGTATTTCCTTATCTCAAAAGGGGGAGGAAACTATGAAACAGGATACTCTGGGTTCTCATGTAATAAACAGGAGTTGGTAGTAAAGATTTAGAGAGAGGTCTTAAGGTTTCAGCTTAATCACCTGATATTCTGCCAAAAGGTTGTTTTGCATATGAGCCAAACTGGGGTTGTAAATAGAGGGCAGTTGAAATGTTGTCATCCCCCCCAAGTTCAATGAAGGATTTAATGTCTTTATATATATGCTCTCTTTTATCCCTCTCAAAAGCCAGTTGGTTTCTTTATCAAGAATTTGAAATCTGCAGTCTTGTCTAGAGTGTCCTTTCTTTTAAGATGTGAATGAACAGCCAATATTTTTGAAAATTATATTAATTCATTATTTTATATAATTTTTGTTTACTTTCCCCAGTGTAAAATTCTGAACAAGCTTCATTGCACTGAATGGCATAAATGACATCTGTGTGTGTTTGGGCATCTTGTCTTGAGGATGTAATAATCTTTGTTTAAGTATATTCTTAGGTGGTTTGAACTGAACGCTAATGTTACACTTATTGAAAATCCTTCTAAGCTTCTCTGACACTCCCAGCAACATATGGAATGATTACATTGCTGCATCTGTTTGGATCTTCTTCATAGCAATAGCATTGATATAAAATATACAATTCACATGTAAAGATGTTAAAAATGATTTTTTTGGCCTTTCTGGACTGTGCCATACACATCCAAGAAGACAGAAGCCTGGATATTGAAGTATATAGGAAGCCTACACACACAATATTTACCTTTAATTTCAACCATCCTTTGGAACACAAACTGGGAGTCATCAGGACCTTACAGCATCTTGCTGACATTTTACCTTCAAGTAAGGAAAGTTCCATCAAGGAGAATTTGCATATCTAAACAACTGTGACTGTCCAAAATGATCCTTTATCAAAGCCACTAAAAGATCCAATCCTTTCTCAATGGCTTCTAAGAAAGAAGATCCAGACAGAAGTAGTAATGGAGCTATTCCATATATTGTTGGAGGATCAGAGAAACTAAGAAGGATTTTTAATAAACATAACATTAGGGTTCAATTCAAACCAAGGAATACACTTAAACAAAAATTAGTACATCCTAAAAGCAAGATGCCCAAACATAGATAGACGTTATTTCTGCCATGCAATGTAAGGAAGATTGTTCAGAATTTTACATTGGGAAAACTAAAAAAATTATATAAAAGAATAAATCAACATTTTTCAGAAACATCAGCTGCTCATTTGCATCTTAAAGAGAAAGGACCCTCTATACAAGACTGCAATTTCAGTTCTTGATAAACCAACTGGCTTTTGAGAGGAATAAAAGAAAGCAAATACATCCATTAAATCCTTCAATGAATAGGGAAGGGGGAAAGATTTCAATTGCCATCTGTTTACAGCCTTACTTTGGCACATTTGCAAAACAACTTTTTGGCAGAATCTGAGGTGATTAAGCTGAAACCTTAAGTTCTTCAGTTGCACAGTTGAGTCCGACTCTTCACAACCCCAAGGACTGGATGACATCAGGCTTCCCTGTCCTGCACTGCCTCCCAGTGTCTTCCCAAGCCCACGCCCATCACACTGATTATGCTATCTATCCATCTCATCTGCCGTTCCCTTCTCCCCTTCCCTTCAATCCTTCCCAGCATCACAGTCTTTTCCAATGAGTCCTCTCTGCGCATTATGTGGCCAAAGTACTTGA
>JANHZU010009199.1:172685-187089 GCA_032468055.1 Acrochordus granulatus | reverse complement strand
ATTTCTGTAATTTACTTCTCATATTTTTATAGGTGGGAGACACTCTTTGTCTGGCTCCTCTGATGAGACCTGTCCTGCATGGTTGAACCTCTGGCAGAGCTCTCATCTTCTTCAGAGCACACAAGGCCGCCAACCACAGCAAGGTGGTGCCTCATTGGGGGGAACCTTAAGACCTCTCTCTAAATCTTTACTACCAACCTCCCATTTTAGCTTGTTACATGAGAACACAGAGTATCCTGTTTCACATTTTCCTGCCCCCTTTTGAGAAATGTATGTACATATTCCTTCTCATTTTTCCTTTTTATAAGAGGCTGAAGAAGACTCCTGGGTTGGGGTTGAAACGTTTCTTTGTAACATCTAAAAGTAACAGTCCAGTTACCTTTTTAAAGTTTGTTTGCAGTTTTTTTTAGTTTTGCTACAAGGCATGACTTGGATTAATGAGAATATACATAGACATCCTCCTTTCATATAGATATACAAACCTATAGATATGTTTATGCAGAGGTATATTATCTGGACAGAAATAGCTTACTTTCTGCTCTGTATCTGATTTGCTTTGGATTGCTGCAATCCATTGCATATTTTATTAGATTAAAAAGGAATTAGCAAAGCAAAAAATTAACTACAGATTATTTTGTTAAGAAGTGTTTGACTTTTACTTTGCTGATCTAGGTGATAGATTACAAAAAAGCAGTGATGACCAGGAACCAAAATAAGAGTTGCTAAAGAGAGAGAAAATTATCAAGAAACAAATTCCTATCTTTGGAAAGGAAAAAAGCCATCAAATCCTTTGATAACAAGACCATAGATTCTCCTGCTTACAGGTTGGATGACTTATAATTTGATTGATAATACAGAAACTGTGTTTTTAACTAGTTTAAGAGTTTTCTTATATGCCAATAAACCTTTCCAGAGATTGTAGTCCATCCTTAGCTTTCTTTTACTCTTAGCTTCCAGAGCCTGTTTCAAAATCTGATAAAGACAGAATCAAAATTGAACAAAGCACTGTAATGTTGTACTGTTTCTAATTGCTTTGTGATTTTTTTCTTGTGATAGCTGGTTTACCACTATATAGGACAGTATCTAGAGTATGTAAAGCAGTTTACTTGATTTTATGATAATCTTTCCTACTTTCATTTTTAGAAATTCACAGGAATAAAATTTATTTGCTGATCTATTTGTGAGGAGGGGATATAGGTTACATCCAAACATCTATTTAATCTTTTTATCACCATGTGCTTTAATTTCTGCCATTTGTATCAATGTATGTTATTTGTGTTCAGATGTAATGAGGCAATTGACATCATTTGCAGTACATAGCCATGTAATGATACAAATAATGTATTACAAATGATTCAAGCATCTAGATTACTTTATATATAATTTTTTGTGTATCACATCTAAATTATACTAAATTCAGGTCTGTTAAACTTCAATAATAAATAGATTTTGGGCATGTAGTCACCACTAGAAGCTAATTCATCATGGAACCACTTCCATTTTGAGTTGTTTAGGACAAGTGATGTAAGGAAAATAGGTAATTTTCATTTCTTCTTATTCCCTCCATTTCAGAACTGTCTGTACTAAAAAGCACTAACTCTCCAAGGCAGTGTTTCTCAACCTTGGCAACATTAAGATGAGTGGACTTCAATGCCTAGAATTCCTCAGCCAGCAAGGCTGAATGGGGAATTCTGGGAGTTGAAGTCCACTCATCTTAAAGTTGCCAAAGTTGAGAAACATTGCTCCAAATTCTCCAACTTGCTAAGAGATGCCAAGAACTGAACATGCATTGCATCACTGAGCCATGGTCTGTTCTAGGATTCATAGTCTCAGAAACTTCTGCATTCTATACAAATGTGAAGAAGTCCAGTGTACAGAAAAGCTAGCCACCTTTACATCCTTTCCAAGATCTTATGAGATCAAACACTATTGTGGAAAGGATGAATTTTTTTTTTCCTATTCATTATACAGTTGTTGCATCAGGATATAGGAAACCTTGGTACAGACTCCTGGTTGAATTTGGAATTATTACATATATCACTCTAGTTGACATACCCAATATATGTTTATACATACATACCCAATACTTTTTTATACAAGGACTTCTTGTTCTCTTCTGTGGGAGAGGAAATTTAAACATGTGTTGAAAAATTGCCAAGCAGTTGCATTTTGATTTCTCCTTTCCAGAACCAAAGAAGAAACTTTAAACATTTCAGGTTTGAGATGCTTGGCCTTGGATAGGTTTGGAGTATATATCCAATGGGTACTGTGACATTTTACTGCATTCCCTGAAAGTATTTCTTATTCAGCAATAGTACTCACTGAGATTGTAACCAGTGTTGCAACATACATTATTCTATAAATACATTATCTTGAAAATTTTATACATATGATTATTGGCTTGAGAAAGTTTTCTGAATGAAATTTTCTATGTCTTTCATTGCTACCCTTAACAAGATCATTACTGACAACTTTATGCCTAATTGCTCAGCACCTTACACTGCTGATAGCTCTTTGGAGGTTGAAGTCTCCTCTTTTTTTAGCAGATATTCTGATAAAGTATCAGGATATAATAAGAATCATTATAAGGGGGTAACTCATAAAAAAGAATCAAATAATAACAGAGTCAGTGAATTAATCTGCATTTGCATTAACACAAGGTCTAAACGTAATAAAAACAAACCCATGCGGCGAATGGTTAAACTTTTAAAAGACAGATAATAGATATTGTTTTGTTTGCTTTCTTTCCCATTTATTTAGTGTTCACCAGATGTGCATGAAGATTGTATCTCTTTCATGAAACCCTATTTGTGCCCACGAAGTGAACAAAATTTCCTGTTGAAATCAATCAGCTGATAAAAGCAGATTTGACATTATTTAGGGGAAATCTTCATGTAAAATTTTCAAAGGACTCCATCAATGTTGGTGACTTAGCATTTCTTCTGTTAGCTATTTCATTATTATTTTGAGTTATCAGTTAGATAAGCTGTTATTGCCTCAATACAATCCCAAATAATAGATGTTGAATTATGAAATAAGCATCTATAATTTATGGATATAAGTCTGACAATACATAGATTGTCAGCTTACCATAAATGGTAAGTAGCATTTACATAAATCCAAGTATATAAAATAGGTACCATAACTTGGTAACCATTAAACTTTGTGTCATAAATAGCATATAGTTAAAATTGGTGTTTAATAAACAAATAGAACTAAGTACATAGCAAAACAAATGGAGCTAAGTACATAGCTACAAGAGTAATTTCACTTAAAGTAAGAGATCATCCCTTTAAACATCACAGAATTATCACAACTCCCCCCCAAAAAAATCTGAAAGATTTTGTCAAATCAGTCTAGTTGACAATAAATTTGAAATGCTGTGGCTTGCACTGAAAAATTTCTTATCAATAAAATCACTTTCGTCCTAAAGAAAAGATTTTCTTCTGATACAAGAGTTTAGGAAAATATTTTCTTATTAATTGTATCTTATTTCTTTTTGGCTTATATGGAGACAGATTCATTTATTAGATATTGTTATCATGATATTTGTCATACATCAATCTAAATCCTGAAAGAGATTAATCATCGAGGCCTATGTTGTAGTAGAAAGTGGCAGTAGATATTTTCTATTATAGCCAAGCTATAACTACTGATGATTCATAATTTTCAGGAAATGTTCATTCCCTTCAGAGTATATGAATAGTGTTTTGATTAACATTAGATGTACATATATTAACTTCAAGCACATCAGGGTGGCTGATTTCAAATACAATCAGTTTCACATTTTAAATGCAGCCCATTATATCCTTAAATAAAACCAAATGTACCAAGTCAGTATTAAAAATCCATGTTTTGCATTTAGATTTCAGAGCTGTATTCATGGATCCCTGAAGAGGAAAGTTCTAAAGTGTTCACTGCAAGAACTAGTTATTATAATTTATTTGTAATACATTATCATGTTTGTCCTGATAGCATTAATTTTTGAGCATTGTACAAAAAGACAAAAACCCCTCTCTGTTTCAAAATGTTTGTCTTTACTACAGAGTCCATATGCCCAGAAGACCATATTTTAATTACAGTATATGTCATAGCTAGTTTCAGTGATTAAAATCCATCCGCAATTATCAAATATGTGCATAAAAATGGTTTGATCATGTTTAGTCTTTCATCAAATTGTATATATAAGAACTGGTTAAACTTTAAAAAGAAAACTGCCATGCATTTGATTAAATAAACAAATAAAATGGTATTTAATGAATTTTAATTTTAGATGAGAAGTGAACAATCCCAATGAGAGTTAAATGTAGGTTTGATAATGCCTATGAGGATTGTTTATGTTGTTTTCATATGGAAGCAAAATGTGAATGTTAAAACATTATTGGGAATAACCTAGCTAGAGCTATGCATTTTGAAGAAGTAAGTTAAATATGTGCTTAACTTTTTCATGGCAATCAGTGGTTCATAAATATATTGAACTTTCACTGAATTGTATTTCTCTGTTGGGCATGAAAAGTTTATTGGATTCATTGAACCTACCAAAGCATATTTATTTATAATAATATTTATAGATCTTTAAAATCTGGAACTTTTGTTAGACATTGTGAGATTAAAAATCATTTCCAAGCTACTTGGCATGGGAGTTTCATAAAAGCTCAGTTTTTTTCACAACAGAATGAAATGGCTCACAAAAACATTTGAAAGGCTGGAAATATTAATGGACTGGTAACATTAACTCAGTATTTGCTGAATTTAAAGTATGAAATGGTCACTTGCTTCCTTTTCCAGCTGAATCAATGGACTTGGCCAAGATATGCTAAAGTTACCAGGATCACATTTCATATTTTTTCTTTGATATTTTTATCATTACATGTATCACATACAGTCAAAGTAAATCAAAAATAGTCCATTCCCTGAGATATCTGTTGGACCATAAGGCTGTTTTAGGATGAGTCTAAACAGATAATGGGAGAGAACCCCCCCAAAAAAGCGAGACCATTCTCTTGTTGTCTATCTATCATTCTTTCTGATTCCTGTTTTTGACTGCACAAGGAAATTTGGAAAGTTTGACAATTCATCCAAGAAATCAAAACTGAAAATGCTTTGAATCAGGTCAAAGAATGCATGAATTTAGACAGTGCTGCATGTGGCTTTAGGACAGCAAGTTGCCCATACCAATATTGAAAAACTAAAATAAGATTATGTCCTGGAGTCCCTTCAGGTGGAGGGAAAGAACTGGGTAAAATTAAACTGAAGCAATATATAACAAAAAGAAGAAAAAATTGTAGAGTTCACCCAGTTCATGCATGCTGGGAATTTTACTATTTAGCGATATAAGCATACATATATTCATTCCATTGAAGTATATTGGAAAGTACTATTTAGTTGAGCATATAGGTTGCAGCTCCCATGATCACTGAAGGGCCAATTGTCGGGGTGATGGTCTGGGCCTCCTAGCAGGTTGTGCAAGAGATTGACCCAAAAGCTACATCGTGCAGAATGTGCTTTCTATCTTTTGAACCGCAATTCTAGGCTATACTGCTACTGAGTCAGATTTACATGTGGGTTTACCCATAAAGAATCCTAAATACTCAGAACTGGATCACATTCAAAATTCCTGCCACAGGGTCTTACAAACTTCAGGGAAGGTACTACTGTTCATGTTATGATTTGCAGATTGTAGTTTGGAAGCAACATGGAGACCGTGTGACACTCATGCTATGGAATGATCTTTCACTGTGTTAGTCAGGATCCATCAGTAATATATTTTAGGCATTTCTTTGAAAAACATCTTTTTATGCTAACCTTCCCCAGCTATTAATCCGCCTACCATTTATCTTTTGGTAATAGTGCTGGGGCACTAGCTAGATGGTACGTGAGAGATGGGTTATAGTTGACTCATCCTAAGACCTCAGTGTGTCAAAAGCAATAATAGTAATGAAATCCTGGTTAGTTTCTTGTGGGGATACTACATGAAAGTATCCTATATACTGTGTTCATGAATCTTCCCATCTTCATCCTGAATTCTTACAGCATAAGAAAGAAACTTTTCATTTTCCCCTTCCTCTGTATCGTGTGTGATTTTATTTACCTCTCTATCATATAACTGACTCAGCCAACTTCTTTCTAAAAAGGTGTCAGTCTTTTTCTTCTAGAGCAGGCTTTATGAAAACAATAGATCTGAAAGATAGGATTATATAAAATGGTTTCATTGTGAAGCATTCTGATCATAAAATTTCACAAAATATTCAAATTGTTTGTGCAAAAAATGATGCAGAAAAAGAGAAAATGCACAAACTTCCCTTTATTGAACCACATCCCACCTGGAAGGGAGACCCTAGCTGACTGGGTAGGATGGGCAGAAATTATCAAGGAAAGATGATCTCTAAGATATTCAGGCCCTGAGCCATAGCTGGCTTCATAAGTAGCAACCAAGATGTTGAATCAATTCGGAAACCTGCTGGTAATCAGTGTAGCTTCTTCAGCAGAGGTCAACTTACAACCATAATGGAGCCTCCCCATTACTGTCATAAGTCTTGATGGTCATAAAGCGGGTCACCCACATGACCAACCAGATTTTACGACCTTTTTTGTGGCAGTCATTAAGCAAACTCTGCAGTCGTTACGCAAACCAATTGTTTGCTATAGAAAGGTTGTGCTGAAGTAAGATCTTGGGAAAGAACACAAAGATATGGATGTCTCTTTCTGGCTCTGCAAATAGGTGAAAGGAGCTACCTCAATTGCTACAAACTGTAGGACCTTCTTTCCTTTACGAGGCCGAGCAGAGCATTTTAGCACTGAGGGATTTTTGTCTCAGTAATTAAGAAGAAAGTGTTACAAGAGGAACCAGGTACTGCCATCTGTGTCCTTCTAACAATGATAAAAGGAAAATGAATCTTCTGCCAAAGTGGATACGATGTGAGCTACTTAACACCTCTGCCTGAGTACCTGGGGTCTGTATTTAATTGCAGGAGTTGGTTTGGTAATTGATACCTGAGGGATTCTTTAGCTGGTTAGAATTGTAATCGCAAGCTTGAAATACCCTTACTTCCTTTATTGCTTTGAAGGGAAGAAGATCTATTCTGCTATGCTCTCTTCCAAAAACGTCCGGTTTACTTTATTCCAGAAGCAGAGGATTGCATAAGTTCTATCTTAAATTAGATAAATATAAATAACATTGCAAGGATTGAGTGCTAGCTGTGCACTAAGGGTATTAGCTCATAGACTATTAGGCTGCGCCTGTTATGCAAAGTTTGGCTGTTGCTAAGAAATGATAGCTTTTTCCTCCTTAAAAAAGATGGTCATTCAAGGATCTCCTTGGAGAATTCTTTTTTTTGACCAAAGGGGCAAGTTGTGGCATACAAGGAGTTTAAGCAGAACGACATAGCCTTTTGATTTACAAGAGCAACTGCTTAATGTGCGTTTTAGTGATTACTTTGGCTTTGTAGGAAATGCCTGCATGTTTTAAAGAGCCATTGAAGAATTTCATGTAGAAAAGCTTTTACCATTAACCACAAGGCTGCAAGAAGATTCCCAAATACCTCTGTTGCACAAATTCTTATCTATCCTTGCTTTGGTTGGAAATGCCTGATGCCTTATGTCTAGGCTCTATAAAAAAAACCTGTATAACATCCATGAGAACATAAAGCCAGTAATCTTTGGATTAATATATTTGGGCTGCAAAAATCCAGGCAAACTCTAGAGGGCCGTAATGTTAATCCCATGCTGCACTCAACCTGATACCCTTCTTAATATTTACCGTTTAAATATAAATGCAATTCACAGAAGAGAAAGAAGAAGGGGAAAATTGTGGGGAAGGTTTAATCTTGGTTCAGAAATATTTTAAAGGCTTTATGGCTTGTATCAGCTTACTCCAGTCTGGGTTCTGTGAAATGTCTTTTTTTGACTGGCCCTGCTCTGGTAAAAACAAACAAAAAACCTTGAAAAGAAGACTTCCCAGTCAGGTGCAAAGTATTCTGTGGATGGTGTCATGTTATCCATTTCAAAAATCTAAATCCTGCATCTTGTTTATGTGGAGACATGCATGTATGTTTGAAGTACTGTTTAATGTGGCTACTGAGTTGAGAAGAGATAGGAAGCCAATGGCAGATATACATGATTGGCACACCTTTCTGCCATGAATCTGCTACAGGAGATTTCATGCCTTATAGAAACATCAACAAGGATATTTACCACTTTTCATTAAAATTGGCTGAGATGAGCTCAGACTAAACTACAAAGCATTAAACAACAGATGATTAGGGCCTATATTTCCAAAACCTTTCAGAGACTATAAAGGTTACCAAGATTGTCATTCAAAGATAAAGTCTGGGAATGCATGTATTATTTCAAGCAATATGATGGAGTCACCGCAGGTCCCTGAGTTAAGAACACCACAGTTTAAGGATTACCAATAGTTAAGAACCGATCCTATTGTAGCAAAATTCAAGTTAAATGTGCAATGATTCAATTAAATACACAATAGTTCAAGTTTGTTACACAATACTACTTATACAGTATTACATACTAATACTCTTCCAACTTAAATACACATTCAACAGATCTTGGGAACCTCAGGAACAGGATTCATTATTAAATTGGGGACAACCTGTATTTCATGGGACACTATGTAAAATGTCTCTTGGCTACCTAAAAACAGCACTAGTCCCCTCCAACTGCAAACTGGATGTCCTATGAGGACCTCTATAAACTTACTAGTTTAACAGTATGAAGTTACCCTCTTAATGTTGTAAGATATATTATATTATTTACTTCAGAATGATGGGGGAGTCCTCCTCCTTCTGTTGAGGAAGTCCCGGTCTTCTGTTTCCAAGTCCTATCATAAAGATACTACCACGTCCAGTGCAAGTTCTTTCAACATCCATGGCACCAATAATGATTCCTTCTGTCGGATGAATTCTGTTCATTTCATCTGATGATTAATAATACAAGGAAAACTCTGTTCAAGTGGCCTGTTGAGTTCACCATCCTAGCTATAGATAAGGACACCAAGTTGGGAATCACTTTCAGCAAATGCTTTAGGAACCTAAGTTGTAATTTTCACGCTTGCAATAGCTTTCATGTTCATCCTGAAACTCCTAGTGGTGAAACTATTCCTCCATCATTGATAGATGCTGCTGCACGTGTTTTTTGTAGCAATGGATAAATATTTGTTGCTTGCAATTAAGTCAAGTTTCTGTTTAATAATGTTCCTCCTTATTCAAGACAACCTGGAATTCCATATAGGTGAGTGACCAGTCTAGCAGAGAAGAAAATGGGGCATTCCATTTTTTTCTTCTTCCCTACTAATTTTTTGTGGAGAGAAGAAACTATTTTCCTCCATAATTTTTCATGGTTTGTGGATAGTGAATAGGGTGAGCTACTGATCCTCTGCAACCCATTTAAATATATTTAAACCTACTACCTTCCTAAATTAGCAACCTGCTGGCTTAAAGAAAATGGATTTATCTCCTCTTTGGACACATTGATTATTGGTAGGCTAGTAATTTTTTGTTGCAGACTAATCATTTTGATGGTCTTATTACAAGACTGGATTAAAGGGCTTGAAGTTTACTACCAAAAGGTAAAATGCCAAATGATTGTGTGATAGCTTCAAAAAATAAGTACCAGCCTCGCAAATATCTTCTTTTTCTCAAGGGATCTCCATTCATTGCTTTTAGAATTGTATTGCCTTCAATCGTGCTCACTCTTGCCTGCTTTTCATATAGCAAAATTGTAAACACTATGCAGAAAGGCAACTGGTCTTTTATTATTTGATGTAATCAGAAAACGCTTTGTTTCCTATCCAGGACTTTCTCAATTCCATGTGGAAAGGAAAGAGGAGGCAAAAATATATACATTTCTTACAAGGCAGGATACAGGACACGCACCAGAAAAAGTTCTCACAAAACAGGCTAACAGAGTGACAATATTAAGCAGTAAAAATTTAAAGGCCAGTTTTACCCTTAAGGGTCAGCACAATACAGATCAGAAAGGGCTGAAAGGTTTTGTGAAGATGAGTCAAAGCTACATCATAAATAGGAGACAAAACATTTTCCAATTATAACAAATAATAAAAATCCGGTATTTCTCAAAAAAATATTTCTCAAAATTTTTCTTTTTGAGAAAATCTTGGCATATTTTTTGCAAATTTGCTATAAATCATGACCTGCATTAATGAATAACACATTCCACTTTTCATATGTTTCTGACCTGTTCAATTTATTTCATCATAACTTCATGTCTATCTGATTTTCCCCCACATTCAGATCAGCATCTTTTTTAAAGTGCATTTCAACAGTAGTTTACTATCCTGGATTTTGTATTGTTTTCACAAAACATTTAAATAATGCAAGAATCAAGAGTCTCATGAAACAGTCGAATGCAGGGAGTCTCATTCACCCTAGTATTTTTAACCACTGATTTGCTTTGACATTTTGCTTAAAATAAACTTTGACTAATTTATTAACTATGCCATAAAACAAAAACAGCATTTTGTAATTTTCTGTCAGATCTTAATATGTTTATGGTTGTAATTTATTTCTGCACTATCTGGGATGTTTATTGGTAAACTAGGAATTAAAAGTTCTGTTACAAAAAGCAAATTCTGTTCCCCTCATATTTAATAGTTCCATTCACAGTGGTCCTTTTCCACCCAAATCTTCTGCTGATGCTATTTGTATTTTTATGATGACTGCCAGTTTATACTGCCCAAAGTATAAAAGCAGTGCGATTTTAGGTTCCTTCTTCTTTCCTTTCCTTAATTTGATAATAATTTAATTAGAAACATGTGTACATCATGCTAGCTGTTGCATCTACTCAGTGGCATGAATGTAGGGGTGAAAGTTTTGGGATAAGGATGGAGAAACCTAGGTCCACCCTCAGCCATGGAGATACATTGGGGGACTTGGGCCAGGGACTCTCTTCCACTCCAAACTATTTTTCAGGGCAGTTGCCATGGGGAAAATAGGAGGAAAAAGACTGTGTATACCATCTTGAATGAAAAGAGGGATAAAAATTCACAAAACTAATTAAAGCCCAATTACAATATTAATAACTCCTCAGACTAAAATCCAGACTTCGAAAGAGACACTTAATGCCTAGCTTTTGAGATATTATTGGTTTTCTTTTCTTTTTTTCTCCAGAATTCAATGACTTTCAGCAGAGTAGAAAAGCTGTAGCTTACTTGTAGAGCAGGATTTTGCATGGAGAAGGTAATAGTCTCTGTCTGTGGCACCTTACACAAGTTCTGGGAAATGATTTTCATCTGAACTCTGGGAGATCTATCATTATTTGGTGGAAATATTCTACTAGAGGCACCAGTGTAAATTGACAAAAGACAGAAAGGCAAATAAATGTGCATATTTCCTATATGCTTGGGTAGATCTATTTACTGATTTACTCTGGTCATGCACAATATTGCTCAGATTGCTTCCACCGTAGGATCCTAATCCACAAAGGCATAGAAAATAAAAGTTCTGAATGAGGTGATGAAAATAGCAAGAGCTACCAAAGGTGTTTATTTACAGGAATGCTTTCTCCATTTGGAACGATTCCCAGGATATTGTAGTAATACAAATGCCCCATTCTGCCTGTACCTCTTATTCTTCTTTTCATTTGAATTTTGTACAACTGTTCATAACTGCAATTGCCCAAAACAGGTGACATAGTTTCCCGCCATTGTGAGGCAGAAAATTCACAAGACCTTTCAATTTTAAGTACGATTTAGAAAACCAAAGATTGAAATACTTTTTAAAAACTCCCTTCCAAAACCTAGTGGGTAGGGGTGGGGATGGAAAACAAATTTAAAATTCTGGCCTCACCCAGATGTGTAATATATCTTAGCCCCTTGTGGGATCCTTACCCTACACACTGTGGCCTTCATACTCTTTGGAAATGTCCTTGGCTATGTAAAGCTTTCCTACCTCTGCCTTAAAAGGAAAATCAGGAAAACTATGTTGTCCCACTTCAGCAGTTATCTAATAGGGTTCTCCAGAAAAGAACGCCTGTTCAAATGTGCCATACTTAAAGGTAGGAAATAACACAGAAGTAGTGAAACTTGTACAATCTTAACAAAACACCTAAATCTTCATTCAATTTAAAAAGAAATATAGTGATAAAATTGTAATTCAGTGCGATGAGTAGGGGAATCCTGTTTTAAAATAAATATTAAAAATAAAAACTATATACTATTTGAAAAAGTTATATCTTGGGCATTCTCCTGATATAGTGATTTTTTTTCATTAAAAGGCTTTTTGTAAAAAAAATTGGAAAATATTGAACCTCACCATTTCCCTCATTATTTTTAAATGTGTATATTCCAGTTGTAAGAACAATTTTTCCCAAAGTGGTGCACAGAAGAAAATAATAATAAGAATGAAAATTATTAACATGACAGGTAATCGAATATGATAGGTAACTTAAATCACCTAAAGATTTTTCAGGTAATAACTGATATAATAGAACTACATATTTGGGCTGCAAAACTCTGGACTTTCCATTAGATGCTAGCAAAGCGACACAGATAGTTCTAAAATTTTGCTGACATCTAGTAGCCTTCCAGATTGTTACAGCTCAGATAGTGAGCTTGATAGAGATAATCAGAAAAAGCATAAGGAGGTCACTGGGAAGGGCATTGGCATTTATAAACAGGTGTTAAGAATAACTTATTTTAAATTAATTCTCTGCCCTGTGTATTCTGAAGTGGTATAGTCTTGATTTGATGTTTCTTAACCTTAAAGGTAAGGAAACTGCCATGGCCAACTCTAGGGGGTGGTGCTCATTTCCATTTCCTAGCTGAAGAGCCAGCATGTCCAAAGATGTTCCAGGATCACCTTTCCCACCAAGGAGGAACCTATTTATTTACATGCATTTTCACATGCTTTTGAACTACTAGGTTAGCAGCAGCTAGGCAGACAATGCAAACTCACCCCCTTACGCGATGGCTCTTCAGTCTCAAACTGGAGCCACTGACTTTCCGTGGTCGCAAGAGTGGTTAAGATAGTGGGCTGTTCATCCAGTAGGTCAACAGCTGGAGTCTGCTTAGCACCTGCCAACCGAGCAGTTCGAAAGCATGTAAAAATGCAAGTAGATAAATAGATACCACCTTGGTGGGAAACATAACAGTATCCATGCACCTCAGTATATAGTAATGCTAGCTACATGACCATGGAACATTTTTAGACACACTGGATCTCATCTGGGAAACAGAGATGAGCACCACCCCCTAGAGTCAGACACAAATGGCAGGGAAAATCTTTATCGTTTTCTTAATTTTAGCAACTTTAAAATGTGTAGACTTCAACTCCCAGCATTCCCCAGCTAGCTTGCTGGCTAGGGAATTCTGGGAGTTGAAGTGCATCCATCTTACATTGCTAAGGTCTGCCTGAATCAAATGGACATGATACTTCATGACTGCTGGAGTACAGTTTGAAAATTATTTTATTATCGTATGAAACTATAATAATTTCCCTCCCCATAATGGCAAACCTTGGTTAAAGCACTGGTTTGCTTATAATGCATAGATTGTGTCTTAAGGTATGCATATATGCATATTAGTAAAAGAAAGAGATGACGAGATGCATAATTTGATGCCACTGAATGTTGTCACTGAATTTTGAAATTGTTTAATTTTCAGTTAAAGACACATGATGTGCAAATTCCGCATTCAGTCTGCAACTCTGGGACATTCTAGAACTCATACAACTGGCCAATCCCCACCCTCAAAACGATCTTCAAAGGAGGCGTGATGAGGGAAGGAGGAGCTTCATATGGAAGGAACCACTGCTGTGGATGAGAGGAACATTTCCAGCAACCTTTGGGCTAAATAAATTCCCTGTTATTGCTGACAGTTAAAAGGAGGGTCCAAAGTAAAAAAGAAATCACTAGGATGATACCGCATTGAAGCATCTCAAATGTCAGATGTGTCTACTTTTTTTCAGTTGTCTAAGGGAGAAAATACTTGGACATAAACTAGCCAGTCAGCGTAATATATGTTAATGTGATACCAAATTAATAATAGGAAGGAAGGGTTATAAAGCACATCTTTGCTCACCGCATGTAGAAAAAGTGAGCATGGCGACATTGACAGATTTATGTTGTTGCGAGGGATGCTTTCTTTCTCTCTCTTTCTCTCCACCTCTTTTGCTAATTATCTTTGAGTGTAAAAAATTCCTCCAGGAAAAGATTCTATTAACATTTCTGCCATTCATCTTCTTTTTTAAATCCAGTCTTTGCCATTTAAAAAAAAATCCAGCCCTGCTATAATCTGAAATTTTTGTCTCATCTTTCCCTTCAGCCACTGACATTTTGCTTTTCACTAAAAACTGTTTTAACTGTACCATTGTTCTGCAAAAGCCCTTTTGTCTATGTCCTTCAAAACTGTTGATTATTTAAATGACAAAAA
>JANHZU010009199.1:158263-170424 GCA_032468055.1 Acrochordus granulatus | reverse complement strand
TCTCTTTTAGAATTTGCCACATTTGGTTGTGATCCACACAGTCAAAGGCTTTAGCGTAGTCAATGAAGCAAAAGTAGGTGTTTTTCTGGAATTCCCTCGCTTATTCCATGATCCAGCGAATGTTGGCAATTTGATCTCTAGTTCCTCTGCTTCCCCAAAACCCAGCTTGTACTTCTGGCAGTTCTTGGTTCACATACTGCTGAAGTCTAGCTTGTAGTATTTTGACATAATCTTACATGTCAAATGAGCACAATTGTATGGTAGTCTGAAATTCTTTGGCATTGCCCTTCTTTGGGATTGGAAAGTAAACTGAACTGTTCCAATCCTGTAACCACTTGGATTTTCCAAATTTGCTGGCAAATTGAGTGCAGCACTTTCATAGCATAATCTTTGGATTTTAAATAATTCAGCTGGAAAATCATCACCTCTGCTAGCTTTGTTGTTAGTAATGCTTCCTAAGGCCCTCTTGACTTCACAATCCAGAATGTCTGGCTCTAGGTCAGTTTACTGCACCATCATGGTTAACAGGGACATTTAGATCTTTCTTGTTGAGGTCTTCTCTGTATTCTGCCATTTCTTCTTAATCTCTTCTGCTTCTGTTAGGTCCCTACCATTTTTGTCCTTTATCATGCCCATCTTTGAACAAAACATTTCCCTTGAAAACATTCCCAATTTTCTTGAAAAGATCTATTCTTTTCCAATCCATTGTTTCCTTTATTTCTTTGCAATGTTCATTGAAGAAGCCTTCTTATCTCTCCTTGCTATTCTCTGGAAATCTGGATTCAGTTGGGTATATCTTTATCTTTCTCCCTTGTCTTTTGCTTTCCTTCTTTTCTCAGCTATTTGTAAAGCTTCAGAAGACAGTCACTTTGTATTCTTGCATTTATTTTTCTTGGGAATGGTTTTAATAGCTACTTCATACACAGTAGTACGCACCTCCATCCATAATTCTTCAGGCACTCTGTCTACCAGATCTAATCCCTTAAATCTATTCATCACCTCCACTATATATTCTTAAGGGATATGTTTGAGGTCATACCTGAATGGCCTAGTGGTTTCCCCTACTTTCTTCAATTTAAGCCTACATTGTGCAATAAGAAGCTCCTGATCTGAGCCACAGTCAGCTCCAGGTTTTGTTTGTATTGGCTACATAGAGCTTCTCCATCTTTGGCTGCAAAAAATATAATCAATCTGATTTCAGTGTTGACCATCTGATGATGTTCATATGTAGAATTGCCTCTTGGGTTTTGGAAAAGTGAAGTGTATTTATTATGACTAGTGTATTCTCTTGACAAATTTCTGTTAGCCTTTGCCCTGCTTCATTTTTGTAACTCCAAGGCCAAACTTGCCTGTTATTCCAGTTAACTTTTGACTTCCTACTTTAGCATTCTAGTCCTTATGATTTTTTGGTGTGAGTTCTAGAAATGTTGTAAGCCTTCATGGAAGCAGTCAACTTCAGCCTCTTCAGCATCAATGGTTGGGGCATAGACTTGGATTACTGTGATATTTAATGGTTTGCCATGGATTTAAACTGAGATCATTCTGTCATTTTGAGATTGTACCTCAGTATGGCTTTTTTCACTCACTTATTGACTATGAAGGTACTCCATTTATTCTAAGGGATTCTTGTCCACAATGGTGGGTAGATATTTATTTATTTATCAAATTTATATGCTGCCAGTCTTCTAACGGACTCTTGGTGGCTCACAATCAACATTTTTTTAACATTTTAAGCATTTTTTAACATTTCAACATTAAACCCCGCCCCTGAGCTGACCGGTGGTGTTCACATCTGGGAGCTTTCCTCCGTGGCTCCTGCTCTGCCCTCAAGCTCTGGTAGGTCCAGCGTCAACTTTCTGTTCCCCTCGCTGCCAGCTGGCTTCCTCCAGAAGGGGTACCCATTCATCTACTCACATTTGCATGCTTTCGAACTGCTGGGTGGGCAGGAGCTGAGGTGGGTCATCTGAATTAAATTCTCCCATTCCATCCATTTTATTTCATTGACTCCTAAGCTGTTGATGTTCGATCTTGACATCTCATGTTTGACCACATCTAGCTTTCCTTGATTCATAAATCTTACATTCCATATCTTACATATCATACAATATTGTTCTTTATAGCATTGGACTTTCCTTTCACCTCCAGAAACATCCACAGCTGCACATCCTTTCGGCTTTGGCCTAGCCACTTCACTCTTTCTGGAGCTATTTGTAATTACCTTCCACTTTTCCCCAGTAGCATATTGGACACCTTCAGACCTGGGGACTCATCTTCCAGCATCATCTCTTTTAACCTTTTGTTACTGTCCATGGGGTTTTCTTGGCAAGGATACTGGAGTGGGTTGCCAATTCCTTCTCCAGTGGAATCCTGTAGAACATTTTTCATTATATGTCCAGGAACTCCAACTTCTAGTATCGTCTTGTTGACCCAGAAAACAACCAAGCCAGTATGAGTTTCTTTAAATTAGATCTCACCATATTTCTTTTTGGAGAAATCTGATAAGATTTTGGCTCTTCTGATAAGATCTGTCCAGTATGATTGAAGCTCTGGCATAGCTCTCATCTTCCTCAGGGCACAGAAGTACCACAACCATGTCAAGGTGGTGCTTCACCAGGGATAAGGCTGAGCCCATCTTAAATTAGCAGCATTTTTTTTATTTGGTAGGTTCCATCCCAGAACTCATATAGTGGTGTGTGTTTTTATAATTGCTTTCCACAAAAAATTAACATGAGCAAGTCTGTATTTGAAGGAAAGCAAGAGGAAAAAAAATCCTTTTCTTCAAAGAAACTCTATGGACTTTGACAGCAGACTTGAATATTCCTCAGTGCCTAGATACGTTAAGAATAACAGTGTGTGTGTGTGTGTGTGTGGCATTATATAAAAAAGGCTAGAATTCTTTATAAATGTTTGATAAAATGAATGACTGAAGCCCCACAATGGCATGGCAGGAATGGTTTGAGAACTTTATTCCAGATTTGGATCACCTCAGGTAGAATAAGAGGACTTCAAGGACCTAGATTTAATCTGAGCCTGTCCAGGATTTGCTATCTGCAAGCGACATATTTATCTGTTCCCAGAAGCCTGCCTAAGGTTTACAGAGTTTTATTTTATCCATCTTTGCCTCTTTCTTGCATTTTGCCAGCCTTTTCTCTCAACTCTAATCAATATTTACAATTTTATTTTTCTATTTTCATGCTGGTGTGAAGGCAATTCAACCAATCAGTATCACAAAATTCTGCAAATTCTGTGGCTCAAAACCACTGTGCTGATCTTGTTTTTACAAAATTAGAGAAATACTCTTGAAAATAATTCATACAAGTATGACCTATGAGAACTAGGAAAACAGAGATGTGGAATACACACATCTCTCCCTCCATGGGGTATCTCTAGGAAAGGTCAAAAATGCTGAGATGGTGCTGTTTTGCAAAATATGTAAAAAGGTTGTGCCATTTCAAGCATCATCTTGAGTTTTTGGAGCTTACCTGCAGATGTCCCTGCCTTCAGCTTTCTCTGTCTCTTTCCTCCTGTTCTTCCCATTCACTTTTCTTCTTTTGCCACAATAGGAATCCCATTGGTGGATCAGACTTTCTCCATCTTGTCGTCTTTGGAAACTTTTAATATACCTTGCTTGTGATAAAAAAAACAACAACACCAGGATATTTGATATATCTATCTTTGCATTCTTCTTTTATTTTAACTTATATTGTAATATTAGCACGTTCAGATGCCAGCCCCCAAGAATGAGGCCCGTGTTTGGTTATTCTAACAAACAAACATGGTATTAACAATGGCTGCCTTTCTGTTCAAGCAAAGCAATTGTGTAGTTTGTCTCTGGAAATTCATCTCACCCTTCGCTGATCCAAAAAGTGATCAGCCGAGCGGCAGCTTCGGATTCTAAAGCCGAGAGCCTAATGCATTATTTAGATTTCCAATTAAACATCTGCATGGTAAATAGTGACAAGGTTCAACACACACACCCCTCCCCGTGTTTTTGTTATCTTTACCATGCAACATGCATTATTAATGCAATCTTCCTTTTTAACTGTCCCACTTGATGGTAGGCAAGCTTCTATGCCCTGCTCCACAAAGCAGTTCTTTAACGCCTTGAAGGGGGTTTTGTTCCAGGTCAAAGCGCCTGAGACTCAAATTTGCAGATGTGCATGCAACTGAAGGCGTTACACAACTCAGTGGATGTCAGACTAGACTGTGTTCGGGAAATCAGTTTGGGTTTATGGTGAGGCGTGTTTTCTTTCCGTGAACAATCATGACACAGTTCAGGATTTGGCTTTCCTCACTGTTCTAGCTAACTAAATAGGAATCATTGAAATGCAAGAAGTACCTGTTGGAATCGGTGTATGGTATAAGGACGAAAGGCAAAGTGAAATGTCTGTCTCAGCAGCAGATTTTTGGTGTCTTAAAAGAAGCAGTAAATTCTTAGTAATTTCTCTAGTGATTCTACTACATTTATTAGGATTATAAGATTTATTCATCCATTCATTTTATCTGAATTGATGAACTGCCCAACTTCAATGCACTCTGGGCAGCATAGAAAACTAGAAAAAAAAAGCCATAAAAACAGATGAAAACATTAAACCGACATCCCAGACTGAACTAATCTTGCAGACAATGAAACAAAAGTTATTTTAAAGTTAGGCTCAGAAAGTGCAGAAGGGCCTATGAAACCGCTCAAGGCAACAAGCTTTTTCCAAGCTCTCACTGCTCTTTCAGAAGCAGTTCCTGGCTCTTTCCACATGCAAGTACACGTGCTGCCAGTTTGTTTCGCAAGATTTGGGGGGAAGATTAAAAAAACAGATTGGTCTGCTTTAACAAATTAAATGTGGTTCATTCCCACCATTCAAAAGCATGATTTTGAGGCCCTTGCAAAGCCGTCATGTTTCTTCCTTGGGAGGGAAAAGTGGCTTGAGGAATTATTCAGGCAGCAAATAAGTCTGGCTGCTCTTGGATAGAAAAGTTATCACTGATAACTATTATATTATGTATAATATAAAATATATTATATAATTATTATTAATTATATATAATTAATATATATAATTAAATAATTGTATGTGATATAATTATTCTACAACAGATAATTCAGCAGGGGGAGAAGCAGAAAAGTCGCTTGTTTCTCTATCTGAAGCAGTGTTTTTAAAACATGGCAGCTTTGAGATGTGTGGATAATTAGACCTGGAAGATTCTGTCGCTATAACCAATCTTAAGAAAAGTAGTTTTGGTCTTAATGTGGATTTGATTTCTTGGTCTGGTCCACTTCTTGGAGTTGATGCTATTGTGGGAGCAAGCAAGGGGCCAGTTACTCTCTGCAGTTAGGTGGCATCTGTTCTACCCCAAAACAGGTCTCTGCAATACCATCACTTTGCTAATAACAAATGTCACTTACACCCCATCCACAGCCACATCCCCACCTTCTTATTCAGGAAGGCAACACTTCGCCATTTCATTCTAACAAATCCACCATTCAGCAAAAACATGGCATCCCTTGGCCAACCTTGTTTGGGTATAAAAGTAAGCAGGATCAAAAGGTAAAGGCTTCCTCTGCCAGTTGTGGCTGACTCTAGAGAGCAGAGCTCATCTCCGTTTTCTAACCAAAGAGTCAGCATTTGTCCAAAGACGCTTCCATGGTCATGTGGTCAGCACATGGACACTGTTACCTTTCCCCCAAAGGTGGTACGTATTTATCTACTTCCACTTTTAGATGCTTTCGAACTGCAAGTTTTCAAGAGCAAGAAGATGGGAGATCAACTTAAAATTTAGATGGGAAATATTGAGAAATAGAAAAAAATGTAGACTATCCTGGTGAGTGGAAGAGCCTTCCCAAACCTACATTCAAATTCAACTTGAGAACTTCTTTAACTCTTGTACTCCACAAGTGTCCTTTCAACAAAGAGCTATGATGGTTTCCCAAGGAAAAGATAGCAATATGTATATATTTGCTACCTTTATAACCATTTGCACCATGCTAAAGAAATAAAAAAGAGAGCACTTTTTCAGTTAATGGAGTCTCGCACAATCTAAACCAAGGATTTTCAAACTTTTTCAGGCTGCAGAACCATTTTTTAAAAAAAATTCTGGAAACTGATCAAGAAATAAAACTTTAGTGATAAAACATTGGCTGCCTTTGCATGAACTTTCTCTTTCCTTTCTCTATTATGTTCTAATTAAAGTCTAGGATTCCTTGAAAGACAGTTGGAAAAACCCTAATCTAAACCACTCCAATTAAATCTAGAAAAGTTATGTCAACCCAGATTTTTCATCAGGGTGTCTGCAAAGTTCTCTGCTCTTCTCCTTTGATTAATTTCTGACATTGGAAGCTGAGTACTCCACCTGAATTCCCAGTAGAAGGATAACACCCTCCATCTCTGCACATCATGAGACCCTCCACATTGTGTCTCCTCTTTGTCAAATTCTAGATTTGGGGTGAACTCAGGACTCTTATTGTGTTGTTTATTTTTTTAAAGTACCTCAGCATATTGATAGCACATTAATAATTTAAAAAATCTTGTTGGAAGAGATAGACCCCAATCCTCCAAATAATAAGAAAGCATATCATGTTCCTTACTTGTAAATAATGCTATACCAGAAACTGCCTAGCAATTTCTTAGAAGTTTTATTTCTCAACAAAAGAGTCATCTTTTAACTATGTTTTTTCATTTATAATTTCTTTGAAGTTTACTTTAGGGAGGGAGGGAGAATGACAGAGGGTGCTGCTTCTTTTTGCTTTACTTTCTTGTAAACATCTTTCCATCATTCTGAAGTCTTCATGTGGCTTTCCCAGCCTGAAAAATTCCAATGAAACAATCCCTCATAATATCTTTCCTTGGGATTCAACCTAAGTATTGATAACTAAGGAGGCCAGAAATGCAAGAAAATCATGCTCTTTTGATCCAAATTATCTTTGCTGAAACAAACTGAAAAGCAACTTCTCTTTCATCAAATAAGAATAGTAAGGGAAAAATGAAAAAAAAATCTTTCTCTGTGGCACTAGTTTTAAACGTAAACAGATAATAATGGCAGTGTTATTTCTTTGCACCATTTTACAAAATATTATCTTTTTCCTCCTCTCTAGTTTCCTCCTTCAATAGTGTAATCCTGTCTACATACAGCTAGTCAGAGATAAGTCCCATTGAGAGCAATGAATCTTCTGCCTAGAGAATTGCAATCTTTTGCTGTCTTTATTTATGTCCTGTCCATCTCACTTAAAGGGCAGTAAGAGATTTTGGAGAGAATTCAGACTAGTGCATTTCTCCTTCCTTGATTGAGAGATGGCCTCCATTGTATTCTGTTCAACATTAATTAAATTTTAAAACATTTTTGAACCCAATGATCTCAGCATTTCTCCCTTCAAAGAAACTATAGCAAAAAAAATTCAGCTAAGCATTTTACTTCACCGTCATGCCTCCTAGGGTGAGTGAGAAGTGTATCCCAGTGCACAAACAACTTGCAATACTGGGCCCATTTTTGTAACTACTTTTAGTCAAAGATGGGCAGCCTGAAGCTTCAGGGCTGCATGTAGCCCCCAAGTCTCTTTACCGAAGCTCATAAAACCTCTTCTGATTCCACCTGTTGAAAGCAGTTTCTTGCACTTGGAGATAGGAAAGAAATAAAAACTGCTGTAAGCTTATTTTTCTTGTAAAAACCAAGGAAGCCTTTCCCCCCACAACTCAGTTCCGACTATATTATGGCCCCATCCATGTTGTACAGCTGAGATCTTTTTTACTATCCTAGCATTTTCCCACAGTACAGGGTCCATTTTTTGGATCACTGAATGATATTTCATACAATCAAATGCAGCTACTGGTTCCACCTGGATGATTTTCATGCCACGTTAATTGTGTCTTGCCATCTTTGCTTGGCGTTCTGTGCAGCATTTGCCATTTATGTTAAACTGTATACAATACAGGCAATAGTGCTTCTTGTAGAACGTGGCCATACACTGTAGGCATTTTTCCCACATTTTTTTCTTTTAGTGGTACAACACACTACCAGACTATCATTGCTGACATTGTCAAGAAGTGAAATGACTAATGACTAATGGAGCATGAGCATTGCCATGGCATGTAAAGGGCCCAGTACTTTTTGTTGTTGGTCAGGACTCAGTGCCATACAGTGCTAGAATGCATCGTTTTATATACTTTCATCTTTAGGTGAATATCAATAACTTGATATTAAGGCACAAATTGAATTGGCTAAAAAATTTCAGACCTCAAATGCCCAATTTTCAGCTTGGTCCTAGGCCATTGAATGTTGCCCATTGCCCATCTTGCCAGTCTCTCTCTTGCTGCCTCACGCATGGAAAGGTTAAGTGTTATTACATATTCCTCAGAATTTCTTTGGGCCAAAACTGGGACCATAACATTTACATCTGTTTGTAGATTGCTATCCAAGTAAGCTTTGCCCCCTCAGCTTCTCTACCATGTTGGGTTATCAGGGAAAGCCGGTGGGTTCGATGAACATCTATCCAAACAGGACCACCAGATCAAAGCTCCACTCCTCTGTTACCTAAGGAGAGCCTGCAGTGCACATTGAAAAGGGGTGAATCTCTAATCACATAATTGCAACCACCATGTTGGCTTTCTTTAATTCTCTGGATGGGTTTGTTGTCCAGGTACTGTGATGGAAGAACCCCACCAAACATCAGCTTCAGCTTATGAAGACATAAACTCAGTCTATTAAGATGGGATCAATAAAACTCTTCCAATATTTTGATCTTCATCGCATTCTGCATTTTTTGGGGTACTTAAGTTCAGTGCAGGAGAAAAAAAAAGAAAAAAAAAGTTACATCGGCAGAGGCTGCAAGGAAAAAAAGGGTGGGGTAAGAGGAAAAACATCCTGCCACTTGGCTTCTTGATATCTTAAAAAAAAAAATCTGTACCCACACTTAAAACTCCTTTGCAGATCTAAGTATTCAGCCTGTCCCATCAGGGCAAGAGGATGCAAGAAGCATCCCTTGGTCATAAGGAGCAGGCTGAGTAGTTGTGTAATTATGGAGCCTGCATATGATCAACAACTGGAATATTATGCCTTCTCTTTAACAGCAGAAACCCCACAGCAATTTGTCTGTCCCTCCCACTGATTCCCCACCTTGGGAATTCTTCCACTTTTCCTTCCTCTACTTATCAGACTTCCTTATTTCAATGAATTTTTTAAACTTCACTTGCGCTAGACCCTTTTTTAGCGTTCTGCGAACACTCACGTTGATGTTGATGGGAAAGAAATTGGCTGCAGATTGTTTTCCCAACAGAGAAGAAAATGAAGAAGAAATTCTCATATGGTTCTTGCACTTTCTTTCCTGATTAGGCATCAGAGAGGTATGTGTGAGCATCCCATCTTTTTTTACATAATTATGTCTCCTGCAAGCAGAAAGCTCACCAGTTTCCTTTAAATTCCTGTAACAAAGAAACTCAGGGGAAGAATTTTGAGAAAATTCCTCTCATGAGGGTGTTTGTTTGTTTTTTTGGCTCAAGGCGTTTGGCGTCTGAGAATTGCAGATTGATGAGGGGGATTGAAATATACGGAAAACATCTAGAACATCAGCATTTGTCACCATTTTTCTCCCAAAAGATTTTTAAAAATGCTAGAACATCTGAAGATTGTGTTTTTCTTTTTTCCCACAGGAGGAAGTAACTTTCGGGAAATTACCAGGCATGTATAATCTACTTACTTATTAAATCTATATTTTAGCACAGTTTCCTTAATAATTCTAACCAAGAGCTTGCAAATTTTATGTATTTATTAAACAAATGTTTATAGCCACCCAGATCACACACAGGTGTCTCTGAGTGGCTTACAAAATTTAAAAAATCCACCATATAATAAAACATATTTTAAAAAAATTCCAGCCCCATGGCAGCAACACAAAGTCAAATCAGCCACATGATCAGCTCTGTTGCCATTTGTGGTCCCCAGGTCCACTGACAAAACCCTGTCTTTAGGCCTTTTAGAAAAGCAGCAGGAAGGGGCCAACCATATCTTGGGGGGAAAGATGTTCCATATGGAAGGGGCTAACACCAAGAAGACCCTTTTTCATGGTTCTTCCAGTTTGCCAAATCTCAAAACAGCCTGAATTTACATGATACATTGAACCACATATAACCGAACCACATTTTAGCCCAGCATGTTGCACAGACCCAGATCATTGGATTGAGTATTGAGTATATCCTAGTTAAGAGTGTGTTTTATGGTGTGTTTAGCATTTAAACCCTGCCATGTTGTCACCATATACTTTGATAAGAATTCAGAAGATAATAGGAGAAGGATTGGAGAGATTAAAAATAGTTAAGAGTGTCCCTGGTGTGAGCACTGTCAAAACAGTCAAGGTTATGAGACTGCATGATCAAAGCTCCTTTTATAAATGCATCACAATGTCATTTTTACTTTTTCTGACTCTTCCTCCCAACCCCCATCCCTAGGACCTACTGCAAAGTTAACATGATTTTCTGAAAGTTGAAGGAGCAAAGTATCTGTTATATTTCAAGTGCAGTTTAGTTTTCTCTAGAACAATCACTTATTTTTAATCTATCTAGTACATGGTAGTATGTACTAGATAATATTGATAAAATAAGCCTTGTTCCAGTGATGAGCCTGGTCAAAGACCAAAGTCAAGTCAGTAAGGAGGAGGAGAAGAGGAAAAAGCTTGTTAATTCAAATTTTTATTTCTTAATGCAGTGGGACATGAATTTATAATGGAAAGACTCTATGGTAACAAAGAATATGTTTTCTGAGATGTATAATGCATGCTTTTTAATTAGTTTGGCTGCTCTAATTGATTAACATTTTGCCTCTGCAGGGCTGTTACAAAAAAATCATCAATGCTCCACTACACAGTGGGGAATCCTTGTAGAGAAGTGTTTTGCTCTCCCAGTACTAATGCCATTGCGCAATCTTATATGCACTCTAACATTTACACTAATGTGACAATCCTGTTTTCCTGTTTCAACTCTACAGGGAGCATCATCAAATGTTCTGATAGCAGAAACACCAGTTAATAAATCAAAAGAACCTGCTTAGCAGGAAATAGAAGTACTGTATTCTATAAATGGTTTACTACAAAGGACATCTTCAGATGAAGCGTAAACAAATTGAATAATCACATCTCTCTCTCTCTCTGTATCTTTTGACTTTCAGATTCAGATTCTTTATTGGCCAAGAATGGTTAGACACACAAGGAATTTGACTCTGGTACAGCAGCTCTCAGTATCAGCTCTCAAGACAGCAATACACAAAATAATAAATAAATAAGCTAAATTATGTATTTAGCAGTAAAGTATGCATCCAAAATATGCAGCCAGTAGAAAAAGAATTTAAGTGTAGAATTAGAACCACAGTCTATCGATAACTATGTATATACGTTTGGGTTAATTTAAAATTCTTTGCATTTTGTGTCCTGTCGTAGAAAAAACTGTCCCTGTGTCTGGTTGTTTTGGTATGCAATACTCTATAGCCCCATTCAGAGGGAAGAGGATCAAACAAATTATGTCCAGGGTGAGAGGGGTCTGCAGATATCTTCTCAGCCCTTCTCTTGACCCTCTCAATATACAGATCTTCCATGGAGGACAGGCGAGCTGAAATTATTTCGATTCAGTCCTGGTCTGCAGTCTGTTCCTTGGAGTCTGTACCTGTTCTTCATGGTTGCTGCACCAACCAGACAGTTATAGATGTACAAAAGACACACTCAATGATTCCTCTGCAGAACTGTATCAGCAGCATTAGAGGCACATTGAACTTCTTGAATTGAAGTACATCCTCTGTTGTGCCTTCTTAATAATGGTGTTAATGTTAGTCATCCATTAAGATTATAGACCCCAGAAACTTGAAGGACTGTACTGCTAATACTATGTTGCTGTATGGTAAGAGGGGGTGAAATACATGGATTCTTCCTAAAATCCACTATCATCTTCACAGTTTTGAGCATACTCAGCACTGCACCACAGGACTTTGAGGATTCAACCTCCCATCTGTACGCAGACTCATCACCACCTCGAATAAGTCCAATGACTGTTGTGTCATCCACAAATTTCAGAATTTTGACAGAGGGGCCTCCAGAAGTGCAGTTATTGGTGTAGAGGGAAAAGGGTAGTGGAGAGAGCACACAGCCCTAAGGAATGCCAGTACTGATTGTCTGAGTACTGGATGCTATTTAC
>JANHZU010009199.1:102130-120069 GCA_032468055.1 Acrochordus granulatus | reverse complement strand
CTGAGGAACCGTGTCACCCCGATGGGGAGTTCCCAACCCACCAGAAGCAGCAGAGGAGTCCTTCTCCGGTTCCCGTCAGCCAAGGAATTTTGGCTGGTGGGGTCTAGGAGAAGAGCCTTCTCTGCTGTGGCTCCTGCCCTAGGGAATATCTCACCCCTCGAGCTGAGGGCTGCCCCCTCCCTGATGGCCTTCCAGAAGAGCCTTAAGACCTGGCTCTGTGAGATGGCCCGGGGCTGCAAGGGGGGCTCATTATCATCATGGAGGTGGCTGATGGATTTTAGCCATCCTCACCCCCCCCTTTTTATGTATGAAATCTTTTTAGCCCACCTCGCTGGTCTGCCGGGTTTTTTATTTTATTTTGATGTGGGTTTTTTTATTTTTAAATGTTTTTAATGAATTGTTTTTAGTGTTGTCAGCCGCCAAGAGTCTCCGGATTTTGGCGGCATATAAATAAAATAAATAAATAATGTTTTGGGTCTCTTTTGCAAGTTCTGTTTGTGTGCCATAATAGGGCATTTTTGAAATATTAACTATGAAGCACGTACCTACCACTATTTCCATATTCAGCAGTAATAAATGAAGGGTTGCCTTTTATTGATGAGGATATTTAGGTTTTAAAGTTAATATTTCAGAAGTGCTTGAGCACAGCAGGCTGGTTGGCCCAATAAAAGAGAAATTCATTTGTCTAGCCTATTATCTGTTTATGTGATCTGGAACCAGAGTTTCATTTGTCCCCTTGACAGATATTGAAATTTAATGACAACTAACATTTCTTACTCTATTTAGAACATATCTGGAATTCTTCCCTGACCTTATTCCTTTATCTCTCACTTGCTTGGTGTCATGGGTTCATTTTTTTAAAAAAGGGGGAAATAACCAGGGTTCAAAAAAGCATACCATTTTGTTACGTTCATCCCACGTAACCAAGATAAAGATGCTCTTTGCTATCATAACGGAGGGAAGGAGGTCTCTGCTGAACAATTGTCAGTGCCTGGCTGGCCTTGTCTGGATTTAGGAGCTAAATAAGATAACTCACAGTTACTATTGCAAGGGAGACTACCAGAGAGTACCAGGGCTTTGGCAATAGGCTACACTAGGAGGTCAAAAAATATAATAAAACAAGGCAATGGTAATTGTTACTGCATTGTTACCAAGAAACCTGCATGCCCATGAAACAGGGCTCAACCTGCAATAGCTTTCATAATGAAAGCTTTTATTCTGAACTGATACCAAATTCATCCCATAATGTACCACTTTCTACTAGAATCCCAAAAAATCCTTTAAAAATCTAGCTCTTAAGAATAAGCAGCCACTTGGTTTAACAAAAAAAAAAATACTTGCAATGCATTATCTTCTTCTCCCCCCCATCTTCAAGGCTTTCTGCTTTAGATCAGCAAGATAGAACTTGCACAAAAAATGTACAACAGAGTGGTAGTTAAAGATTCTCTCAAGCTAACTTCTAGGAGGAGAGATAGGTTAGCCCATGGTAGACCAACATCAGGAGGAGTCTAGTAGCACTTCATCAGGTTAGCAGATTTTATTAAAAGGCACCAGCTTTTATAAACTTCAGCTCACTTCATCAGAAGGATGAAAGTTCAGGAAAGCTGATGCCTTTTAATTTTGTTGATTAGTTCAAATCTGTATTCCCAGTTTCAGATTTACTTGACTCCTGGTGATAGATACTTCTGTGTACAGTACTTTCTTTGACAACCAAATATAAGTTGCTTGCCACTGCCCTTTTCTGATAATTTTTTGAAACTTCTAGTCAACCATCTTGGGATTTCTTGTTATTCTCCCCTCTGTGTGGTAATCAGGACTGAGCTTATTTAGCTCTTTCAAGAACAGCCAAGGTCAACCACTTGTTAATGAAAGTATCCAAATAAATTGGTTAGTTAAGTTGCTCCATCACTGAGAATGATTAATGTTCCTTTCTGATATAGGGGAATTTAAGAAAAGCTGGATCAAGCTACTTCTCCAGCTGATGCAGAAGCCCAGTGTTCCTTTTCCTGTACCTTGTATTGTTACAAGTCTATCCTTATTCTGTTAGCATATTCGAAGCTACAGAGATACTGCTCAAAACTTGTAGTGCAGTCTCTTCTGAGATTTAGATTAATTTTACAAGACTTTCTTACAAGGCTGAGTAATCATTGCTTGACAGACTGTAGGCTCAGACACAATACACATACCCTTGTGCAGACAGTAGGATTGGACAGAATTCATATCCTCTAAGGTAAATCATGGCTATTAGCACATACAGACTCAGATTACTCCAACCCCTTCTTCTACTAAAATAGAAAAAGGGGGGTCCTTATAAAACAAAGGGAAAAATTCTGTTGAATTCTTGGATCTACTCTAGGAAAAGAACAGGACCACCATTGTTCACCATAGTTTATGATTACAATTTAGAATTTATAGGCATCTGGTTAAATTAAGCAGATGAACTTTTGTTTCAAGAAATTAATCTGTTTCGGTAAAAACAGATGAAATGCCTAGGCAGGGACTTGTATTATGCTTATGATTTCTGTTACCACCTTATATTCTTCTTAATGTAAGTTAAGAACTTGTCATCTTGTGGTCTTCCTGGAATTTTATATTTTCCTGTTTTTCTTTTTCTTAACTGATTTGTGAGAAACTGTTATCTAGAAATTCTCTCATTTATCTCTTCGAACATTGAACATTTCCATTTTAATATTTTAAATTAAAAAGTGATTACATTTAATATTTCCTTTAATTTTATTAACTCAAGTTTAGTTTGGTTTATCTCCTGTGAGATTGGTTTATTTGCCAAGGGCTGAATTCTGGGCATGTGTGCCAGTTAGAAATGGTTTCTGCGAGATAGATGGGGTCAACAAGAACTATCAAACCACTATCCCAGATTAGGACATTAGACCAGAGTACTATATGAAGACCCTGAGAGCTTCTGGGAAAGAGGTTTTGAGACTTCCAGCCTACCACTCTACAGATTCAGCCAACCTCTATAAAAGTTCATGTAAAGTTTTTCTTCACATGACCCAAGTCATTTTCTAGGCAGGTGCTACACAGTCAGTATTCCACTTTTGCAGTTATGGATAATCACTGCAGCTATTCATTGTTGTTTTTTTTTTGTTTGAAGAAATACGTTTTTGACTTGTTCAACATGACTGCTCTCTAGCCCAAAAGGATGCTTTTTTGATTATAAGATAGGCAATTGCTATAAATAATACTGACATTCTAGCATCTCAGACTAGTGGCAACAGAGAAGGAACTTTTACTTTCGTTGCCCATCCAATCTTCCACATTTCATTACTGTATTTCTCTGATAGTTCTGGCTTATGGGTTTAAAACTAGAGAAGCCCACCACAATAATTAAATGAATCAACAAAACTCAAGGATAAGTTTGAAGAAAAGAGAACATTTGAGATGAGGTTACAGCAAGAGGGAGCTGTACCTGAAACTAGATGCAAAGCTTACAATTTTCACAACAAAGTTGGCAATTCAGTATTACGCTGTAATATTGCAGTGTTATAGTGCATTGCCAAAAAGCTAGAAATGACTGAATTCTTCTAAAGGTAAAGTTCCCTTAGGCATTCGTGTGAGCATTGTATCTCTTCAATAAGAAGGCCTCCTGTCTGGTCTGAAACAAGGTCATCCTGGTTTTGATGGGTTCTACATGTTACTGGCGTTATCTTTTACAGCTTGGTCTCTCAGTTCTGTCTCCTGGCTCAACTTTTGATTCCTGTATTCTAGCCAACAGTGCACTGCTGCTTTATCTCAGACTTGACAAGCACTAATTCATTTTGTGCCTGAAGAAAGCTCTGAGCACATACAGTGCTTGGTTATTTATTATCTTAATGCCCCAGTCTTGGATGGCATAAGCCTGAAAGCTCCATCATTCCTAAAACAGTGTTCATTGAAGCCTTCCCTAGACTGTTGCAGTGAAACATACCAAGTGATAACAGACCTATAGAATGAAATAACCAGTCAAATCAAATTCTCTTCCTTCAAAGAAAATCTTTGCCGAAACTCTATACAGACCAAACACATTCATTACTGGTTCTGATGTACCTCATTAGTGATTGCTGAAGGCCTTCTGCTTTCTCTTGATGGCATGAACTGCATTCCGTGAAGCTTCTGACTAGAGGAAATTAACTACTGGTGAATTGTTTGCTTGCTAGTGGGAGTTATTACTGCTTTTGTCCTTATTAATGTAAACTCATACTGAAGAACAGTCTATCTTTTATTAATAATTAGAAATTTAGGGATATCTCTGGCAGCATTCCATATCTTGCAAGTTCTAGAAATGATTTTTGAATTAAATTAAACACACTCTCACACACACATGCACACTGGTGATAAATTCTTCTATTGGATTTCTGCTTATCTTTTGGGTGGCAGAAGGGGAAAATATAGATTGGAATTATGTAAAGATGTATGTAAAGATAACATGAACCTCTGATCTATTTTGGAATATAAACTAAGTCATTCTGTGGGCCACTTCTATATTTTGCAGTCAGTGAATTAAATATGTATAGAAAATAATTTTGATTCCATTATTTATGTAATTATGTTCTTCTGTAATTCTACATTACATTATTTGTTCTCAATTACTTTATCTCAGCCAGAGTCTCTTTTCCCTTAATTATCTAAGATGCAGTCTGCACTTTCCGAGACTTGAGAAGAAATCTGTTAAGTCAGACCAAGTTCAACTTTTCTTAGACTGATGGTTTCTAAATGGGTTAATGTACCATCATTTCTTTTCTACTGGAACAAAAAATCTGGAGAACTCCAACATATCAGAGGACATCAGGTCAGAAAAGTCTACTTAAATTGATAATACAAAAATGCTACTTAGGAAGCATGGATAATTGCCTTCAAGCATTTTTCATATGTTTAATTAAAAAATAACATATGGGCCAAGCTAGATAAGATATGACCAATATACAGTCATTGATCAAATAGTTTGTTCAATATTTTCCCCCAACCTGCCAAAGAAAACATCTGCATTATAATCAGGCTGAGATTATGGTGCCTGGAGGAAAGTTAGTTCTTCTCCATACAATTTGTCAAATATGAAGTCCCAATCACAGTTTACACAGGAGAGAAAATATGTATCATCTGGATTTTTAAAAAATTGTAAATATCTCCTATTTTTACAGCTCAGATACTTTCCT
Organism: Acrochordus granulatus; assembly: GCA_032468055.1. Lineage (NCBI taxonomy): Eukaryota > Metazoa > Chordata > Lepidosauria > Squamata > Acrochordidae > Acrochordus > Acrochordus granulatus. Next base: position 114,919 of record JANHZU010009199.1, on the reverse strand, counting down.
CTCAGTGCTTGTACTTCGTTATCCAAGACATCTATAAATATTTACAATATTTATAATTTGTTGCATTTTTTCTTCTATATACTCTTAATATAAATATTTAATCATGATAATAATACTGGTACTTTGGTTATTTTTTAGGATTTTATATTCTGTTACTGATTCTGCTGCTCTTTGACCAAGATAAAAAAAATAGATGAAGAAGCTAAAATGCTCTGGGATTTTAGAATACAAACGGACAAGTACCTGTGACATAACACCTCAGACTTAACAAATGTCAATAAGACAAAAAAGTCTGGATAGTGGATGTGGCAATGCCTGGAGAGAGCAGTATTCAAGAGAAAGAATGGGAGAAAATCACAATTTTTTTAAAAAAATGAGCAAATAGAAATAGAATAACTGTGGCAAAAGAAAGCAAAGATAGTACCTCATTAATTCAAAAATAATTTTGAATCTATTATTTCCGTAATTATGTATGTAAGTCTTTGGTACAATCCTACAACATCTGGCACTCCACTTGAACACCATTGGCATTGACAAAATCACCATCAATCAATTGCAAAAGACAGCTTTACTTGGAGCAGCTTACATCCTGCGACGATATCTTTAACATCATCAAACAACAACGTCTGTTTATCCCAGGTCCTTAGGAAGGACTTGATAAGTGGATAAATGTGCCAAATCCAGTCTAAACATCTGGCTGACTGTTCAACCAACCATAATAATAATAGGCTCCTCTGGATCCCTTATAATATTCAATTTGTGACTACCATTCCACTGTGTAGCAATTTTATATATTAATGGTGTATTGTATATGTTCTTTGATCTGATATACTGTTTACCATGGGAGTCTGCAGAGAGTTAACAGAATCAAAATGGCAGCCATGGTGGAGTGATCAAAGCCTAATCCTTTTTTATGTGCCAAGTTGCATGGTCATGCTACCATCTTGACTTTTTGACTCACCCCACATCCCCCTCAGACACCCTGTTATTTACCACTAGGGCATTCCATTGGATGCATTTACATGCAAGGCTAAGCCAGAATTCTATAAAATTCTGACATGCTGGGATACAAGTTTCTCTATGCCGCCTAACCATCCTGCTTATTTCTTTCTGCCAATGGTCACAATCGGCAAATCTAGATTATTCCTTCTATAAAGTTGCCCGTTTATTGTGACGTGCAAATCAGGAACAAGACTGCTTGTTACACACAGTGCAGAACTCAAACAGAAGCAATTACACTCAGGAGTTTGACTTTTGATTGCATGTATCAGTCTCCTTAGTTTACAAAAATTAGCCATCACTCAGAAAGACTGGCCCCACCAGCTTTATACATCTATTCACAAAGGACAACAGGAATAATCTTCCAAGAGATTCCTATTGGATATAACACAACACAGGTGTCCGTTCCGTGGTGGCTATAGATGTTTCCTCCAAAAACATTACAGTTCATATCGTCACAAAGGGCAATGTATTTTCCCATAGTGAAATGCTAACATAGATGGCCAGAGGAAGAGCATACTATATCTTGAAATATTGTGCTATGTAGAGCTGCTGCGGATTATTCTTTGTAATATACAATGTCATAAAATGGAGCACTGATCTAGAACACTGCAATCATTTTATATAAAAACTAATGGCTACAAGCACACTATTACTTTAAACTTTCCCCAGAGTCAACTACACCTTTAGTTATCAATGCAAAGACTGAGAAGATTGAATTTTATAGTTTGGTACAATATAGAAGGTACAGAATAATTCACCAAGTAAGTATCATTATTATTCCTGTTTGTGTTGCATATAGATAAGAAACCATGTGTTTCAAAGTAGGAATAGCAATGATATATTATACAAAAAGTGAATTTACTTAACAGCTTTTCCTAAACATAGTGGCTTTAGCCCAAAAACTGGGTTGGGTCTGCCAGATGTCTGTCTGCCTGTCATGTGCCCTATCATTAATGTTTTGGGGATGATCATTTTGGGGGACTTGGCTTCAGCCTTAAAAGTTAATTGTACTTCCCCTAATGATAACCTACCTCTCAAAATTAACAAGTGAAAACTCACAGTAATTAAAATTATGTGAAAGCAATGCAATCAATATTTAGAGTCACAGTAAAAAGTACACTTATATAACAACTATAAAATCTGAAGCCTATAGACTTTATATATATCATATATATATTATATATATATATATATAGATCGTATATATATATAATCAAGTCACTGCATTGTATATCCTCTACATAATCAGGATCTTCTGGGGCAGAAGGTTTAGACAATGTTGGATAGTTAATCCGAGATGTAACCCTTTCAGGATACAGCTAGAACTGTTCCTTTAAGCAACAATGATGTTCTTCCTCCATTCTGAGTGCTTTTCTTTATCTAGGCTCCTGTGGATTGGGGACTCCTCCTTCTTAAAAATGTTTTTCATTTTTCAAAGGCAATGTTACATTTCTGTTGACTTTTTTAGTTTGTAAAAGTTTCTTTAAGTGCTCTATTTTTTTTCTAAATCAAAAGACCCAATTAATGGGAACTTACAGTTTTTCCACCCATGAGTTAATAATAAAAATTAGGACTTTCAGGAATACCTAGAAATAAGAAAGGCAAAATATTTCACATGTCTGTTTAATTCTTGAAATATAATAGATGTTTTCTATTCAAAAGTGCAACCCCAGCACTGAAATAACCGGGAGTTTGCAGTTTGTTTATATGTACAGGTAGCTCTCGACTTACAACCACACATTTAGCAACTATCTGAAGTTACAACTGCACTGAAAAAAAGTGATTTATGATTAGTCCTCACACTTACAACTATTGCCGCATCCCCATAGTCATGTGATCAAAATTTGGGCACTTAGCAACCGGCATGTATTTACAAGGATTACAGTGTCCCAGGGTCACGGGATCGCCACTTGTTATCTTCTCGGCTTCTGACAAGCAAAATCAATGTGTGAAACTGGATTCGTTTAACAGCCACATGATTCACCTAAGAACTGCAATGATTCACTTAACAACCATGACACAAAAGATCGTACAATCAGGTATGACTCACTTAACAACCTCCTTGCAATGGAAATTCTGGTCCAAATTTTGGTCATAAATAAAGAACTACCTGTATGATTTATACAGTTATACAGCAGTGATTCTGGCCAGCATACACTACAAAGACTAAAATCACAAAACAGCATATAATCCATGATGGCCTGGTTAGAACAACAACCCCCAAACCAAAATTTATCTCACCCACAGTGAGATTTAACATTCTGGCCCAAATATTATCACACCCCTGGCTGCATCCATGGATGGAAAAATGTTAGAAAGAGCCATATTTGGCTGTCTTGTTCTTAAAAGGATGGCCTGGGCTGTTATTTGAGGGCATTCTTTCATCATTCCTTCATCTAGTTTCTGGGATCCTGGGATATTGTGATTAAGAAAAGGAACCCCAATGCAAAATTTCTGGTGCATCAGGATTTGGTGTGGGGCGGACAATGGAAGTTTTCCAGGGTAACTAAATTTTGAGGGTTTTCAGAGCATTTAATTTCATTTTCATAACTTCTCAAACTGCTCTGGAATTGCAAAACATGGCTGAAACATTCACAAATACAGAAGAACAAGGCTGGGAAAGCGTTAACAAATTCATTGGTTAACTGTTTATTTCGCCTTTTTTAGTCATGAAACCCATGGAATTTGGAAAAGACCTTAATCAAACTGAAAATAAGCATTCAAGATTATTACCTGCAAGTTCAAGACTTGCCTCCATAAAATGTTTTCACAGTTTTTACAGCATCTTGAAGTCTAAAAAGATCTGCAAATATTGAAATATTCACCTAGGATTATTCCTTTGAAAGTGAAAGTGTTTAACCAATTAACTAGTAGAGTGGGATGCAAAAGATTAAAGAAATGTTTCTGCTGTGTTGTTGGGGTTTCTTATGTTGAAAAACTTTGTTGTTTTTGTTCAGTCGCTCAGTCATTTTTGTTCAGTCCACAGAATCAAAGCCTTTAGCATTGTCAATGAAGAAGAAGTAGATGTTTTTCTGGAACTCCCTTGCTTTCTCCATGATCCACCGAATGTTGGCAATTTGATCTCTAGTTCCTCTGCCTCTTTGAAAACCAGATTGTACTTCTGGTAGTTCTCAGTTCAAATTCTGCTGAAGCCTAGATTGAGGTATTTTAAGCATAACCTTGTTATTGCCCTTCTTTGGGGTTGGAATGAAAACTGACCTTTTCCTATTCCATGGCTACTGCTGAGTTTTCCAAATTTGCTGGCATATTGAGTGCAGCACTTGAACAGTATCATCTTTTAGGATTTTGGATAGTTCAGCTGGAATACCATCACCTCCACTAGCTTTAGTAAGTAATATTACCAATATTAGTAATATTTCCTAGGCCCACTTGATTTCACTCTCCAAGATGTCCAGTTCTAGGTCAGCAACCACACATCATGATTATCACAGACATTTGGATCTTTCTTGTATAGATCTTCTGGGTATTCTTGCCATTTCTTCTTAATCTCTTCTCTTTTGTTACTGTGGGGAAACAAGGCCTGATCCATGTGTGAAGAGGGGGAGTAGCCTATAATCATTACGCATTTTCTTATTTTATAAGTAGAATAAGAAAATAAGAATAGGTCTCATTTAAATAGTCATATGAAAAAAGGCGAAAAAAGTACCTTGCTTTTAGAGGTAGTTTGGTCTTTTCCTGAATGATTATGATTTTTAAAAAAATGTTACCAATTATTTCAGGATGCAGTAGGAACAAATATGGAATCATTTATTTATTTTTTGACAAGCAGAATTGAGTTTGAAAAAAAGAGAGAAAAAGGCCCAGATGGCTAGACATCTTTTGGGACCTAATGAAATAATGAAGCTGTGAATTAAAAAAAAAGAGGGGAAATTGCTTACTATGAACTCCAGTTTTAGGAAAAAAAGAAGTATCTGAGATTTTAAAAGAAGAACATGCACATTTAATAGATATCCACTGGTGTGTAAATAAGTTAAAAGCCATATGTAGTGTAACAGCAGTTATAGAACTACAGTATTTAGTTTTTAGTATTTAGTATTTAGGCACTCTATCAAGCCTACCCCCAGCGATTCAGAAAAGTCTAGAATTTTGAAGATCCCAAAGAACAGCATCCTGCTTTTGTTCATACTTGGTTGATCAAACTTCCTGGTTTTGCTAGGACACTTCTAGGTTGGAAGGAAACAACATGGGTACTATGCCTACCCTCCAAAACCTGGAAAATAATCTGGCTTTCAATAGCACATTCTGAGCACTAACTGCAAACCCAAGTGAGAAAAGGCTCAAATGGGAGGTCATGAGAAGCAGTGTAAAAAGCTATAGAAATAATATCAAGTCATCATTGATTTGATGTATTTGTTCACTGTGTATTTGTTCACAGTATTTGTTCACTGTGATTTGGTGACATACAAGGACATTACATCAGATTTAAATCTGCTGCCATCATAATTTTTTTCTCATTTCACTTTCTTATATGTTTTACTGTGGATTTATACATTAAATGCTTTCACTGTTATTGTAGACCATTCATAGAATATGACTGGCAGGGTATCACAAAATATTTGCAAGAAATAAATAATCTTAGATGAAAAACAGAGAGGAGTTTATAATCTACCAGTGCTGGCAGGATGGACCAAAGTCATTTAGGGCTTGAAAAGTAATCACCAGTAAATCACCTCTGAAAGCACATTAATAACCAATGCAGCTGTTGTAAAATGATTACAAAGTGCTTCCATGTGGGATGTTCCATTAACATTCCAAAGTCTGATAAAGAAAATATTGGTTAAATAGGTATGACAAAACATGGGGTTATTGAGTACCATGAAAAAGATGACATGCTTTAGGCCTAAAACTGATGGGTACAAGCCTCCCATCTATGTAAGGTTTAAGCATAAATGGCAAAGGATCTTGTCCAAATGCTCAGAATATATTACTGAAACTTGTACACTACAAGCAGAGAAGCACCTGGGAGAAGAATTGTTGCTAGCATGAATTCTTTATTTGTTGGTTAGATCTATATCCTATCCTATACTTTTTCCTCCCCCTATTCAATATAACTATATTCAAGTTCGCTATTCAGTTTCAGATGGCCACTTTGATTGTATTATGTGCTATTCCAAGAATAAAGAGGTACTTAATATAGTGCATGTGATTAAAAGCCATGTAAAACCCAACCAAAGGCTTAGATTAAACTGGTTGAGGCCAGATAACAAAAAATGTTACAGAAATCAACATATAAATTATGCAGATGCTATGCAAATTAATGTGAAAATTTGAGGGTTTTTTCTATCCTGAGGTTGCCCTCCAACATTGTCAAATGACTTTGCTCTCTTCCCAGAGTGTGAAAGGAAGGAAGGAAAGAGATAAAAGCCTGAATATTTTCATCTGTTATCATTCCTTATTATTATTGATGACTCAGCAAGTGTTAGCAATAAGCAAAGTTGGACCTTTGATGGGAAAACTTCAGGACTGTAAACAAAACTAAAAGTCCAAAAAGAAGACATTTTTGTGTTGTTGTAAAGGGAACAACATGGATATGTTAATGAAGTCACCAGGAGTCAAACTCAACTTGATGAAACCTTTCCTATATATTGGTTCTTTTAAACATGATTCACTGGCCTCTTTGCTGGCCTCAGTACTATTATGATAATTACTGAATCCCACATTTCCATCTTATTTCCTTTCAAACATTATGAACCTGGTAAAAGAGTTATAAAAGGTTTCAGAAAATAATCTTTTTGAACAAGCAAAGAATCAGTTTAAAAAAACCTTTCCTCTGAAGACCACAGATAGGTCGTAATGAGAACCAGTTTGGTCTAGTAGTTAAGGCACCAGGCTAAAACCAGGAAACTGTGGATTCTAGTCCCACCTTAGCCATGAAAGCCAGCTGGGTGACTTTGAGAGCTGACACTTTCTTAGCCCAACTCACCTCAAAGGGTTGTTGTTGTGGGGAAAATAGGGAAGAAGTGTTGGATATGTCAACCACCTTGAGTAATTTGTAAAAATAATAAAGGTGGGATATAAATAAATAAATAAAATAAAGCCCATTTATATTATCACTAAAAGCCAATACCAAATTTATGGCACATAATCAATATGTTTCTAGATTAGAGTCCCTATATCTCCAAGTATCCTGATTTTCAGTCCTGACAGAAAAGCCCTGATTCTCTTTTCTTATAAAAATATAATAAATTTGTGGCTTTGTCTCAAAAATACTAAAGATGAAGAAGTCAAGCACCCAGTCAGGGCAGCCTAGTCCCTGAACAAAACATATTTATAAATCATTGATACTTCACACTCTAAAGTTGCTGGATTTGCTGAATTCTTTTTTAGAATATTATTTTATGTAATTCAGCCAGAGAACCTTTGATATTAGGTGGATTACAAATCAAAGAGCATTTTGCATATGTAAGTCATATAGTCACATGCCTCCCAATGATTATATTTTACTGTAATTTTGTTTTTTTCTTTTTAAAAATATATTATACTCTGGTTTATCTTCAGATTGTATAAATCATTTCCCTTTTTCTCATTGGTTATACTTTAGAATGTAAGTAGAAGTTACACAGCAATATAGAAGTTACACAGCTCACCATATATGTACATATGCATAATCTCCCCCTCCCCTTTTGAATTTGAATTGAATTGGAAATATATCTGGATTGAATTTGGGTTTCCATTTGAATGTATATATGTGTATGCAACTTTATAGTACATGTTACAATGGAAGGATAATGGAAAAGGATAGCTATATGTATTCCGAACTTCATGGAGACTCTATATCTTCTCATTATATGGCTGATTGGGAGACATCTAGCTTTTGGTGTTGAATTAAATGACCTGAGTAAATGGCCCCTAAAACCATGAAGGTAAATATCCTGAGCATCATTTTTAAATAGGGCCTCTGTGGGGGAAGCAAGGACTGTACTAAGTGTAAAGAGGGGTTGCAGCCTTGAGTCATTATACATGCTCAAGTGCAGGAGGGCTGATCCTCACCCATGAGGATCATTAGCTTATCTGCCAAGCACAGGTGCTAGGCTGGCAATTGGAGAAATTCTTGAAATCTTGAAACTTCAATTAAATAGTAGATTAGAACTATTTTGACTGGGCCTGTTCCTTCTTCCCTAACAGCCTCTTTTTGTTTAATCTAAATTTTATTTTATTTGCTTATTTATTTATATTCTGCCTTTATTATTTTTATAAACAGCTCAAGGTGGTGAACATACACAATACTCCCTCCTCTTCCTATTTTCCCACAACAGCAATTGTCTGAGATGAAAAGTGACTGGTCAAAAGTCACCCAGCCAGCTTTCATGCCTAGAAGTCACAGTCTTCTGATTTCAGCCTGATTCCTTAACTACTAGACCAAACTGACCCTAAATCATGTGGAAAATTGTGTTTTCACTTATTCTTGTTTTCCACAGAATCTTGCAGTTGCAGTTCTGAACAGTCTAATGAGGAAATCATTCTGAATTCATTTTGTTTTTAGGCTATATTCGCCTATTAAAGATGTAATAAGGGAGAAACGTGTTTCCTGACATATTGTTTTGATTCTTTTAAAATACAAAAATAGCTTTTTTATACCTTGACAAATTTAAAAGTAATTTTGGAATTTATGCCCGCAAATCTTTACCACAATTGTCTGTTGAGTGCTGAACAAACAGGCTCAGTTATCCTTTAGTTTAAGAAGTTTTATGGATTTCTATAATGCTATTAACATTTTTTGCGGATGAGGGAGCAGGTGGTAGCCCCATCTGTCATGCCTACCTCAACAAGCAATTTACATAAAAGTTTTAAGAACAGCAGCTTAAGACAATCAAAATTAGTATAGTAAATTTAATATAAAATGACTGAAATAATAACTGTTATAAACATGGAACACCACCAGAATAGTATTTTTCAATAAAGTTAAAGGGCAAATGATAAATATGCATATATACTACAAGAACTATAAATAAAGTGGTAGATATCTCATTCTTTCCTTTCCTAAAGCTTAAGTCAACAAGCATCACAGCACAGCAATATTTACTTCTGTATTGTGAACGCTGATAGAGCCCTTTGGCAATTTGTTCTGTAAGGATGAATGTGTGTAAATGTGGCTAACTATGTTATTACCAAAAGGGGGATGTTTGATATTGTTGAAAAGGTGACTCCATGTTGCTTTTGAAAAGAGTAGATGAGACTTCTAGTAGTAATGGCTGATTGATGGGCATCATGTGAAAATCTCCAAGTAGCAGTTTTTCCAACTGAGAGGTTTGGGTTGGACCTTAAAAATATGAAGAACTCTCCTGGGATAGGGAAAGCCCTTGAAATCACATGTAAGATCCTCCAGGCAGCAGTGAATTGCAAGAGGATCCTAGAGTAGCACTCTGGTATTTTTTGGTAAGTCATCTAGTTGTGAGACGGGGCCAGCTGGATTGGAAGAGATGATTTAAACTTAATAGGAAAGTCAGAGTTAGTAAGATGGATGTTTTACTATGGTAAAATCTGGAGCTATAATGAGGACAGGACTGAAAAGACTGTCTACCCTGGAATCACTGAGGGGGAGGAAGGAGCAGCAATCAGATCACCCCTAAAACCTTAAATCCTACATAGTGCTTATCTAGTAACTTCAATAGTAAGTGCATTAATCCGTCAATCGATGTGTAGCAATAAACATACCATTCTGATCAGCTGTCTCTATCATCTTGGTACCTTGCACCTGACACATTGATTTAACATATGTAATTAAAAGAAAGATTAAATTTGGATAAGAAAACTTACTGTTTTGTACTTATAAAAAATGGCTTTGAAAATGGGATGAATAAGCTGTCACTAAGGTTTACAAAATACTGCTGAAATTAAATTTGGAAAATGATTATTTTTAATACTCAAACATAAAAAATCATATTTTGTATGATTTAAAATAATAATAATGTTTGAACTATAATAAATTATAATGAGAAAGAACAACTTTTTATAAAACAATGTATTAGAAGTAATTGTAACTGTAAGGATGGCAATGTTTAAGAAATGTTTATATTTTTAAAATGAATACAAAATTGGAATTAGAATTGGAAGTTTTTTCCTTTAGAGTAGTTGGAAAAAATGTGTGGATTTTTGCTATCATAGTCGATGACAGCATAGAAAATCTGATAAGTATAAATATGTATCTTGCAATGGGAAAAATGGATGGGAAAAATGGATTTGGTTGAGATGACAATGTTAACTGTCTCAAAGAAAGAAAGTTTATCTAGGTGCGTTTCCATGTCAAAATCGCTTTTGGACTTTATGCTTGACATAGAAGAAAAAAATGTAACTTTCACCTTAGTTTGAAAACTGAATAATTGTGTAGTGATAGAAATGGCTTGTAGTAACTAAATGCAAAAGATTATACTGTAACTGTAGTTGGTATTTAACTGTACTGGAAATGGGTGAAAGTCAATGCTTTCTTCTTCCTTTTTGTTCTTTTTCTCCTGCATCCTTTTATTTTTTATTGTATTTTATACTATAATAAACTTTAATATTTTTTTCAAAAAATGCAGCATAGGTGGCTAAAAGTAGTATTAAAATAAATATTCAAACATCATTTGCAAATATGGAAAAACAGATGAATGAAAAAATTGAAGAATCTGTAATACAGATGAGTGGGGAGATTAAACAAATAAAAGAAAAAAACAAATTTTGGAATATAAGTCAGAAATAATAAATTGTGAGATAGAAAAAGATTTAGAAAATGTGGTATTAATGGGCTTAAGAAAGAATTTTGTTTAGAACTGAAACAAAAGTTTCAAAGTTTTAAAGCAGTTTCAAACTTTTTAAAGTTTTAAAAGTTTCAAACTTTTAAAGCAGTTCCAAAAGAACTTACTGAAGATATCAGACAGAAAGTTGCTGAATCTCTAATGAAAGTTTTTGGAATAGATGAAGAAAACATCTATGCAGAAGTGGACAAGTTATACAGAATTAATATAATATGCAAAATTAAGAAAAGTACCAAGAGACATACTTGTGCATTTTGTCAGAAAGAAGACAAGAGACTAGGTTCTACAACATCATTTCAATACTAAGTTAAAATAAATAACTCAGAAGTAATTTTCCTCAAAGAATACTGTACAAAAGAAATGAATATACCCTTTTCACAAATAAATAGAAGAGGTTCCATTCACTGGGACAAATTGGAAGGAAATATTTTAACCTGTAAATAACAGAAATATCAACTTAATTTAGTCAAGAAAGCAAGAGATTTTTATGAAAGATTTAAAGAGGAACTAGAGGTGATGCAATTGGAACAAATGGTGAGACTATACAACCAGTACAGCAGAAAGATCAGGAGGAGACAGTTATGTTTGTCACTATAGGTCTAGGTTTTTTAAAATGAATAACATATACATGGATTTTAAATCCCTAACATGGAATATAAATGGAAAAAACCTTCTTTAACTGTATTGGTTTATTCACATTTTAAAATCTCTTTTCCTCTAACTTTTAAACATAATTTCATGTTTATCTTTTATTTATCTAAATACTATAGACACATACAGGCATATACTAACTCAGGATGCAAACATCATGGAGGAGAATGGATTGAGAACTGCACCTGTTTCTTTGAGGAGAAACAGGCTTTACTCCAAAAGGAGCTGCAACTGAACTAAGAAATGGGAAGCTGAAACCAAATTCATGCTATGTAGTTAAGGGAAGAAGGGGCTATATAGACAATATTCAAACCATTCCTGCACCTTTGGTCTAGTTTCTTCTTCCTAATAAATTCAAATAAACTTTATAACTTGATGTCATAATGTTTTGTGCCTCTATTCTTTTAATTGGCTGTCACTGACAAACATGGAGTCCCAATTATTAATTGATTAGATTCGATTATATGCCATCAAGTCAGAATTAGCTTTTAATAACCATATAGATGGACCTTCTCCAGAATGATCAGCCCCTGGTCTTTTAAGTTTTCCTACAGAACCTCATTAGTGTAATAATTTAGTCCATCAACTTTGCTATTGTTGTCCTCTTCTCTTTTCTTTTAATTTTGCAACATTATAGACTTTTCAAGAGAGCTATGTCTTCACATAACATGTTCCAGATATAGTTTCAGCCAGTTCATGAATGCCTAGAATGAGAACAGTGGATTGATTTGTCATAAGATCAATTTCTTTGTTATCCATGATATTTTCAGCAATCTTCTCCAACATCAATGTTCAAAAGCATCAATAGTTTTTCTAGTCTATTTCTTCAAATCCAAGTTTCACTTCCATAAAATGTCACCTGGAAAACCATTCCTGCAAGTTTTGATCTTTGTAGGTATAGATACATCATACTATTTGAATAGAGCTCCTTTGCTTTAAATGGGCAGCTGGGATGTTCTTCATGCCTTAGATGACCCTGCTGGGATTATATATTTTTGCATACATTCCTGGAATTCTTCACTCATCCTTCTCAGAAATATCATATTTGGTTGAATCATAAGTTGTACTCAACTTTAATGCAATTTTAATGTGAAAAAAAATGTACTCAATTAATGTACTCAATTTTAATGCGAAAAAAAGCTAAGCTACTTAGTTATCATTTTTAGTTGCAGTTATATGCAATATCTCAACTTTTTGCAATTTTTATATGCAAAATAAAAATTTTTGCATATAACAAAATTTCATGTTATATAAAATTTTATATAAAATATAAATTTTATATGCCTGAAAACTACAGCCCTAATAGTGCCAGCATACACACAAACCAATTTTTTCATATACATAAAATCATATGTACATGTGTTTGTGTACATCACAGATC
>JANHZU010009199.1:59757-85017 GCA_032468055.1 Acrochordus granulatus | reverse complement strand
TCATCACCTGGGTTAACAAGGACCATGCTAGATGTTGTTGGAGTTCCTGGACATCACGTGAAAAATGGGCTACAGGACTCCACTGGAGAAGGAAATGGCAACTTACTCCAGTATCCTTGCCAAAAAAATTCCATGGATAGCAACAAAAGGCTAAAAGATAGGACATCAGAAGATGAGTCCCTCAGATAAGATAGAATTAGAAGTAGCTCCAGAAAGAGTGAAGTGGCTGGGCCAAAGTCAAAAGGATGCTCAATTGTGGATGTGACTGGAGGGAAAAGGGAAGTCCAGTGCTTTAAAGAACAATACTGTATAGGAACCTAGAATGTAAGATCTAGGTAAGCTGGATGTGGTTAAACATGACATGACAAGATTGAACATTGACATCTTGGGAATCAGTCAATTGAAATGGACAGGAATGGGTGAATTTAATTCAGATGACCACTATATCTACTACTAGGGACAAGAATCCCTGAGAAGAAATAGAGTAGCCATCATAGTCAATAAAAGAGTGGGAAAAGTAGTACTGGGATACAATTTTCAAAATGATAGAATGATCTCTGTTTGAATCCAAGGCAAACCATTCAACATCATAGTAATTTAAGTCTATGCCCCAACCACTGATGCAAAGAAGCTGACGTTGACCGGTTCTATGAAGAACTTCTAGAACTCACACCAAAAAAAGATATCCTTTTCATCAAAGGGGATTGGGATGCTAAAGTAGGAAGACAAAAGTTAACTGGAATTACAGGCAATAATTTGAGGGACCCTTGGATGGCAAGGAGATCAAACCAGTCAATCCTACAGGAAATCAACACTGATTGCTCATTGGAGGGACAGATATTGAAGCTGAAGCTCAAGTACTTTGGTCACATAATGCGAAGAGAGAGAAAGACTGTGATGCTGGGAAAGATTGAAGGGAAGAGAAGAAGGGATGGCAGAGGATGAGATGGTTAGATAGCATAGTCAGTATGATGGGTGTGAATTTGGGCAGACTCTGGGAGGCAGTGCAGGACAGGAAGGCCTGGCATGCTGCAGTCCATGGGGTCATGAAGAGTTGGACACAATTGTGCAACTGAACAACAACAAAAAGGGCATGCAGTGGCCTAACAGTTAAGACACGAGGCTTGTCAACCAGGAGGTTGGTGGCTCAAGTTCAAGACCCAAAAGCCGCCATGTAACAGAGTGAGCTCCCATTATCTGCCTAGCTCTTCAAAATTCAAAAGCATGTAAAAATGTAAGTAGATAAATAGGTACCACCTTCAATAAGAAAGGTAGCAGTGTCCATGCACCTTGGCATAGAGTCAAAGGCCACAGAAGTGTCTTTCAACAATGCTGGTTCTTCGGCTATGAAATGGAGATGAGCAGCACCCCCTAGAGTCAGACACGTCTAAAAGAGGAAAACTTTACCTTTATTTTTATTTATGTACTTGCATTTTTACATGCTTTCGAACTGTTAGGTTGGCAGGAATTGAGGTGAATAATGGGAGTTCACCCTGTTACGCGGTGCCTAGATCTTGAACGCAGGCTGCCGATCTTCCCAGCCAACAAGCCCAGCACCTTGTTGGTTGTTGACCCAGTACTAGGTCACCCTGCTCTCATTTTAATCATATAAATTTGTATTTCAATAAATTAATCCAGCAAAAACATTATTGACTATATATTGTATATTCAATTTCTCCTACTAGAGAGGGCAGAGATTTATAAAGACATCTGGAAAGGAAATAAGCATGCCTTCTGCAATTTCATTAAACACCTGTGGGTCCTTAGACATGCATAGTTTAATCTTTAAGATCAGCACATGCTGTTAGCAAGATCAGCCAAGAATTTAGGGGAAAGTATTCCCTCCTAAAGGTTCATTCTGCCACAGTCCTAGTGATTAATGTTTTATAATGTTTTATCTGTCCTTAGGGCTTGAGAGATAGAATACAGTGAAAAGCGGAAAGAACTAATTTCTTTCATAAAACTCATTATGATTTTTTTCATTATATTCAGTCCTATTATTATATTTGCACAAAATGTGACCTCGCTGTTGCCAGTTCTGGTGTTGGCCTTCATGTGCATCAAGTTCTTTTTGAGAATCTTAGAATCAAAATGTGGGAGCAGTTATTTTAAATTTGATAGCTCAGTTGAAAAAACAGATGAGTAGCACCATCCCTATAGGATATTTTTCTTATAAATATTGTTAGTCATGAAGAGATCTATACTTGGGGTTAATTGGATCTTGTTTAATTCCTGGTCTCTTAAGCGACATACCTATATAGTCATCTTGGAAACAATTTGGAAGTGGTTGCTTAATAGTGAGATGGGAGGCATATAAATTTAATTAAATATAGATAAATAGTTTATAATTCTCTTTTTTGTCTTTATCTTCAATGTAGTCTACCGCCCTCAGACTTTGACGGAGGGAGGGCGGGGGTTTATCTCCCATCAAAATGATAACCAGGTTATGATTTTGCTTATAAGTTTCAACATCAGCTGCAATTAGCTAAGTATAGCTACCAGTTATAGTCCCTTGACTTTAGAAAGACTTCTCTTGGGTGAAAAAAAAATCCCATTATTTAAAAGCATTCATCTGCTCCCATTTCAACCCTGTACCACTGGCTGATACCCAGAAAAGTGAGACAATTTGATTGACTCCTTTCAGAACTACCTATAAAAACTGCATGGTGAAACGCTCTAAGAAATGTGGATAGTGTCCATACAGCCTGTCTTGTTTGAAAAGCTGATAGGCAAAGCAGTGTTACATTGGAAGTTCTGTCCAAACTAAAAGCAATGTAAAGATAAATTATCAGAAGAAAGAACAGCCCACTAACAAGTTGCACCTGGATAACTACCTGAACATGTATTCAAGTTACCTGGATAGGTCCACCAACAGCCCTCTTCTGCATGAAAGGCACCATGGTTTTAGAAGTAAATGGTAATGGTAGTGTTCAAAATGGAACCGCTCCTCTATAAAGTAATGGTACAATGAAATATCAATCCCCACAGGAGAAAAGGAGGATCTGAAACACTGGTTTTAGTTCATTTTTCTATCTGTGACTGTACATAGATAAAAAGCTTCTTTCTTTCAATCCTAAATATTTGACACAAGCTTTTCTTTTAGAAGTCAATCAGAAATCAGACCATTTTTGCTCATCAATCCTTTAAGATGCCCCCGTCCCTTGATGTTTCATCTTCTTGATGATTTGCCTAATCTACAGTATAATCTATTTCATGAAACAGCCTTATCAAAGATCAAGTGTATTCTCAGCTTGACTTTCCCTGCTGAGATAAGTAGTCTGTGCTTCAACTAGCATCATCCAGAAGAAAAGCGCATTGTCCTGCAACTTTGAAGTACATTGTATTTGTCAGTGCATAGAAGCTACATTTTTTTTTGCAAGGCTGCTATAAAAAACAGTTGGGGGAGGAAGGAAGATATATATTTTAGGAAAAACATCAAGTAAATAGTTGAAGCATGCTCTGTATATGCTGCCCAGGACATTTGTCACACCATCAGGACATAATGTTTGCGTGTGCTTGTCCTTGCTTATATTTTTCTCTATTATGGCGAGATGCATTGTCTATTTAAATGATAGCTAAATATACACATATTCTGCAAAACTATGATCTCTTTTTTTACTGTACATTTTATTGTTTACTTTGAATATTTGTAAGTGGATATCCTATCCAGTGATTTTTTTTTCTTTGCTCTTCCAGTTCTTTCTTTGTCAGCCAAAGAACTGGACTTCCAAGGCAGTTCTCAGAGTTTGTATCTTAAGATAATCTCTGTCACAAAATACATGTAGTAGAAATAAGCACATTTAATCCAGATAATAGAAAGAGATTTAAAATATGCAAAACTGCTGTGGGTAAAAAAAAAAAGCCTAAACATTGAACTGTTCCCAAAGATTGACATCAAAGAAGTGCCATTATTCAAGAGGAGAGAAAACCTGAGAACAGATTCTTGTAATGGTCTGCATTTGACAGCAATTTTAAGTTGATTGGAAATCCATGAGTCAGCACTGTTTCGCTCCTGGGGCTGTGGTTGCTATAATTAAGTGAACTGAACAGAAACACTGTTTCTGAAGAGAGCTCAGGCTCAAATAACAATACTAAGTTCAGGAAGAAAAGGAATGGGACCCTGAAGCATTGTTATGGATGGTTGCACAATCAGCCAGATGTTTGGACTGGCATTTTGCAATTTGGCATTTTTGTCTATCTATCAAGTCCTTTCCAAGGACCTGGGATAGACAGACATTGTTGTCCGATGTTGTTAAAGGCATCATTGCAGGATGTAAGCTGTCCCAAGTAAAGCTGCCTTTTTCAATTTATTGATGGTGATTTTGTCAATGCCAAAGGTATTCAAGTGGTGCAGTTCTAAACCATCTGGAGCATCTATCTCAGCCTCCTTTTGCCATAATCATTCTACTTCTTTTTGCAGGTTTTTATATTTTGTGATTTTCTCCAATTCTTCATCTTCTCTTCTGCTGCCTCCAGGTATTGAAATGTTCACTATCCAGATTTCTTTTTCTGTCTTTCTTATCGACAATTGTTATGCCTGGGGTGTTGTATGGCAAGTGCTCATCTGATTTGTTGACAACATTTTACTTCTTCATTTTCTGTTACTTTTCCTATTTTGTGGTTCCAGCAGTTCTTGCTTGGAGACTAGTGGTATTTCTTGCAGATATTCCAATGCACCATTGTTGCTACTTTGTCATGCTATTATTTATAATCAGTCTGTGTGATCTTTGCAGCACCTAACTAAGTGGTCCATTGTTTCTTCACCTTCTTTGTAGAAATGGTATGTGTCATCTGTTGCTGTCTTCTCAATTCTGGCTGTATATGCAGAGTGTTTTTTTTATTAATAATTACTTTATATTATTATTACATACATAAAAATGTGTAATCACAGCTACCAGATCTTTAGCTGACGTTCGCCTTCATAAGCATTGAGTTCTTTCCAAGTATCTAGGATGCCGTAACGTATCAGCATAGTATTGTGTGGATTCAAGCAGTTTGGCTTTTTATTTTTACTTATTTATATTTTACTTTTTTAAACTGCCCGTCTCCCTCAGAAGGACTCTGTAAAGGTAAAGGTTTCCCTGCCAGTCAGTTTACTGGCAGTGCTCATCTCTAAGGTACAGTGCTCATCTCCATTTCCAAGCCAAGGAGCCAGTGTTTGTCCGAGGATGCTTCCGTGGTCATGTGGCTGGCATGACTAGATGCCAAAGGCACACGGACACTGTTACCTTTCCCACTGGAGTAGGCTATTTATCTACTTGCATTTTTGCATGTTTTCAAACTGCTAGATTGGCAGGAGCTGAGGTGGAACAACAGGAGATCACCTTGTTGCACAGCAATGCTGGGTCTCCATCTTGGGTTGCCAACCTTCCAGCCAACAAGCTGAGCATCTTAACCGCTTGTGCCTCTGTGCCTCCCATAGAAGGACTCGGGTGGTATACAATAAAAAGTTTTAAATATTACAATATAACAATTTAGAAGTTTAAAAAGGAGGCAAGAATGATTAAACACCAATGCATTATTTAAAAGGGAGGGCTTTCATGGGACTAGCCAGCTCCATGGTTGCATGCTCCTCTGGGCTCCCTACGCAAATCTGCAGAGCCATGTTTTAACTCTCTTACAGAAGTCCAGGGGCCTGCTTTACCTCCGGGGGGAGCCTATTCCATAGGACAGGGGCAACAGCAGAGAAGGCTCTCTTCCTGGGCCTTTTGCAATTGACAGTTGGAAATGTTGTCAATGCATAGAATTTTTATGTGCTGTCCAAGATGTTTTGGCCTGGCGTTATTATTGTTATTATTTATACAAACCTGAAGTACTTTGAGTTTCTGCATTCTAACCACAACAGGGATAAACATATAACAGTTTGCCTCTTCTCCTAGTCCAAAATGGATTTTTAAGTACATATGCATGCTTCTATAAAACAGTCTGGTTTGAAACATATATAGCTCTTAATATAATCAGACTAAAGCTAACATTAAAGAAATACAGAAAACTACCAGATGCACTGTAGGCTGTTTCTCACATTTCACTGAAAATGCTTTTCACCTATTCTAGAGCAAGCAGAAACTACATCAGCAAAACATTTTCTGTCTTCCTTGTTAATTTTTATCTTGCTTCAAGCCCGATGCTGCCAGGTGTTAGTGCCTTAATTCCCTCTATGCAGAGCCAGTTAATGAAAAGAATTGATAGACATTTCTCCCTTTTTCCTTCTCTTCCCATCAAATATTATCATCTGATCACTAATCATTTTCCGTAACTTGACTAAACTTGGATTAAATAAGAGATCTTGAGCAAGCATGGATGGAAAGAGACGGAGCTGGCATGGGATCAAAATCTGGGGCACTAACGGAACCAACTATCTTCTTCATCTACTTTCTTCTCCTGAGCTCTTCAGAATTTCCCTCCTGCTTCACCATGCAGCATTGTTAAACATGGGTTCTAAAAGAATTCTAAATCCATGTTTAAAAGTCACCCACAAAATAGGTGACCATTAGGAAGCTCTCTCTCTGCACTACACAATTTCCCATTTGTATCTGCCATCTTTTAGCCAGGTTGGTCCCTCTCTCAAATCCAAGACTCCAAGGGGGAAGAAGCCAGTTTGAAAAATCTCCCATTACTCAACCCAGAATGGTCCTGGAGGATAGTGTCCAGGGATTGGACAAATGGACCCCACCAGCCTAAGGAAACAAATATGATCACACCACCAGAGTTTACCCAATCTGTCACCAACAGAATGACTGGTGCAGTGTGTATCAAAATGGTATCAGGAGAAAATCTTACTATAGCAGTGGAATAGCAAAGGATAACTGAAGATTGCCTTAGAGGCTGGGGTTCAGATGAAGACAACATCACAAGGACATGGAAGAAAAAATAGTTTCCGGGACATATTAGTGCCACAGTTAGATGCTAGTGAGAAAGGCTGTTAAAGATGCTTTTTTTCACATAATAAATAGAAGTATGGAACCTTTGCTGAGTATTGTGACACATTAAGGTTACAATCTGTAGAGGACTTTGGAGAATGCATCTGTGACCAGGGGAATCTTCATTGATCTTCTGGCAATGGAGAAAAGATCCTACTTCTGAGGACCAAACATGACCTCAGAGCCTCACTCACAACTCCTGGAATCTTTCAGGGCTGGTTCTTTATAAGTCAGGAGGGGACAAAAGGAGGGATGATAGGAGAAGTTAGGGGTCTGTTGGGAAATGCAGTGAATCTGTCCTATTCAAAGCCTCTCTATTAACTAGAGGCTTATCTTAGCACTCAGGAACTGACAAGGATGATTCTTTCCATTGATTTCAGTGAAAGAGTTTCAGCCTTCCCAGATAAATCAGAGCGGAAACATGACCAGATAACTTAATTCTACTTTATTGTAAGGCTACATTTGCAGAATCTTGCCAGTATGAAAGTACAAATCTCCCACCATCTCCTTTACATCCTGAGAAATTTAAGGTGGGAGGTCCCTTCTGAGCTTCTTTCTCCACCTATTATGCAACTGCAGGCTAAGGACTCTGTTCTCTAATCATTCCTTAGGCAGCATCTCTTTCGCCTGTCTTCCAATATCATTTCCTTATTCTATTAAAGAGGGAGTTCTTTCTATCTCTTTCTAAAAGAACAGCTGAGGGGCACCATTTGCGTCATGCCAATAACACACAAAGAAGCTTAAATTGTACTAGACCTCTCAAGAGCCGGTAGTTTGTTCTTCCTGGCTACAATTTAATCACTTGCAATCAATTACCTGGCAAACACATCAGTTGGTCTTACATTTGAGTGTATAGATTTCACTCTGTGTAAAATTAAACTTTTGGGCTTAATACTGTGGGCTTTCTATTCAACATGCAATTCCGCTGTCAAGGACAAGTAGAGGATACTGCAACACAATTATGAAAGGGACAAACATGTACCATTATGTTACAAATGAACATAATTTCATCACAGTAGTGTCATTGTGATTAGAAACAATATTTGTTTTAATGGACCCAAGAAAAGCTCTCTAATAAATGTTGAATCCTGTATCAAATCAAAATTATTCCAAAGCCATCTGAAAAATCTTTATAGCCTTTAGAGTCCAATCATCCAAGTTATTCTACCATAGCAACAACAAGGGATTTTTATTTCTAACCCAAAATCCTTATCCATGTGCTCTACAAGGTTATAAATACTTTTTACACCCCAGTCATGTATGTGTTTATTATTGTAATGTTTACTTATTACAATTAAGGATGATAAATATTAATGCATCTTTAGCCAAAAAAGTGTTTTTCTGTATGCAGAAAGCCAAAGGGAGAAGGGGAAATCTTAATTCCACATTGAAGAAAGAATGTGGGCTATGAAACCTAAATATTTTGGATTGTGAGTTATTTGTGGAGTATGAAAACTATATTTTGTTACTAATCAATTCAATACAAGATAAGTATTATAACGAAACCTTTATAATAAAAGTCTTTTGTGCCAAGCAAAAAGTAACTCCTTTTGTCATTTTAGTTTAAGGAACTAAAATTTCTTTTAAAAATCTTTTTAAAAGAGAAGAGAATTAAATCATTGCATGCATTTAATTCCAAGGTAGCAAAAAAATATGTATTGATGTCTTCCTGCCTTCTACAGTTATCTCACTAGTGATCTGCAGCCTTCCTGACTTCCTACATTCCCAGTGAAGCTAACTCCCTCCGCTGGAGGTTTTCAGTAGCAATGCTTCCTTACACTGCTAAATGAAAATCTTTCTTTTGAGGAATTGGACAATTCCTTTTTCCCCTAAAAAATTGAAGAAATCCCTCCAACTTCTTTGTTCACAAATTGGCTGGAAAATTTCTCCAGGCATCTGTGCTCATCCCTAGGGGTTATTTAAAGGAATGAGCGCTTACTTTAGCAAAATAGTATAATTCAACTAAATGATCACTGATACACACATGGAAAGGTACCTATGAAGAGGTTCATCTGCACAAATTCTTCCTATGAGTATGCCTAAGAATGCTCCTCACCAGTTCAATTCATTGTCAAATACGAATTGATCCATATTTTGGATCACACTGGCCAGTCAGTTTGGTCTCATGGTTAAGGCACTAGAATAGAAACCAGGAGACTGTGAATTCTAGTACTGACTTAGGAATGAAAACCAGCTGTGTGATCTTTGGCAAATCCCCTTCTCTCAACCCAACCCACCTTCATGGGGTTGTTGTAGGGAAAATAGGAGGAGGAAGGAATATTAGGTACTATAAATTCAGTGCCTTGAGCTACTTATAAAAATAATAAAGGCAGGCTAAAGGTAAATAAATATATCAGCTATTTATCTCTGATTGTTTCTGTTCATCCCTCCAGATCTGATTGGGGGAGCACGTTTCAGGTTCCTTCTGTTCAGCAATATCACCAGAGGTTGTGCCTTTCTGTCGCAGTGGCAATGTCTGTCCTATGGAGGAGCATTCTCCCAGAGATTTGAGTGACCCTCTCTTGTTAGTGTTTTGTAAGTCACTCAAAACCTGGCTGTACCCTCTGAACATTAAATGAGCTCTGTTGCTTGGCTTGCTGGTTTGGCTACTGCTTTTTATGATCAATTGGCAATGATTTTTCTTCATTCCACATTTTGGTTTTTGTGGATTATTATTTGTTCATTTTATTGTTGCATGATTTTAACTTCTTGTATGCTGCCCAGAGTCATTGCTATGAGATGGGTGGCCATATAAATTGTATAATTAAATGAATAAATCAACAACTATCAACACGTGTAAAATCATTTTATAGATCTGAACTTATTGGGAGCAAACGCTATTAATCTTGAGCAGGCAATAAGAAATTTCTGCATGTAAAGAGACCTATAGTATGTAAAGAGAATAGGAAGGCTTTAAAAGATAGTGAGTTGACCTTCTTTTTATGCAGATACCTATCATTTTTTAAAAACAATAGTTACTCAGTTGGAAAACCCATTTAACTGGTTCAAAGTTATTAATGATCTTAGCACTGCCCTTCCTGGCCCTGTGAGTCTCTCTTTGAGGTTTGTACAAGAATGATGTATCCCAAACTTACTAAAATAAAGCATCTGTGTATAAGGGATAAATTATGTGAGTTGTAAAGTATGTTTCCAACAGTGGTTTTTATAACTTTTAGGAATATGCTTCTTAAGAAATAAGGGCAATAAATTGCCAACGTAAGGCTGCTGTGAACAAATTTTCTGTAATTTTAATTTCAATTTGATGAGTGTATTATTTACCTGTGGGTGCTATCTAACTTAATATTATTTTAGGTTATCTTTGTCAGCTACCTTGAGTATGGAGCAGGAAAAAAATATTTTAAATTCAAATACATTTGCGATGCCAAAGTGATAAAGTGAAATGGCTGGGAGATATGAATCCCTTGGGGTATAAATATGTTTTGTTATCTTTTATCTCTGACAGTATTTTGCTAAAACACTTAGATTTCTCATAACAAATTTCATTTGGCCTCCCAAGAGAAATGAAAGAAGCCCTCAGCAAATCAGTTCCAGAAATAATTCTAAGTATTTTAAAATGAAACTTGATTCTCAAATTATTATTTGTGTTACTTTTACAATTCACTTTATAATTTTGATTTCCACAGATATTCAAACTAGATTGCAGCTAACACATATAATTTCCTTGAGCTATTTAAAGTGTACCCGCCTATAATTCACTTAGGAAATAAATAACAAGTGGTCTGCATAGCTCAACAGAGAATCATTATTGCAAGTAAATGACAAATGAAATACAGTGCTGAAAACCAACAAAACCAATTAGGGAAGATGATTATAACCTTGTATCCTCATATGGACTTAATTCATTCCTACAGCTGCAACTAATGTGTTAGATAATGAAAATAACATTTATGTGTCCTCATACATGTTTTTTTTTAATGTAAGGGTGAAAGCATAAATTTCTTTGCTAATGAAAGCAATAGCTGTTTGCAGGAGCAATATTAGGGTGTTGTATTCTGTGGTTATAGAATGCCACCATAACATAACAAGCTTTCAGATAATAGCTCTTGGAATACTTGAAAGCAATACATTTGTAGGAAGATCTGTTATCAATATTATGTATAAAATTCTTCCACTACTCCTGCAAAGGGTATTATCAGTTTACCGCTGCGGTTGTCTCTAAACACTGGCCTGCTGATGGCCGTGAGAGTAATAAAATTTAGATTAAATGTGCGCAATTTATAACTTGCCTAGAGCCACAGTCCCCTTTTTGATAAACATGAGAACATTCATCTACTACATCCCCCAAACTGCTGAAATTTTTATTCGTTTTTATCCCATCTTTATTATTTTTATAAATAACTCAAGGCAGCAAACATATTGATACTCCTTCCTCTTCCTATTTTTCTTACTACAACAGCTCTTTAAGGTGGGTTGGGCTGAGGGGCAATGACTGGCCCAAAGTCGCTCAGCCAGTTTTTCATGCCTGAGATGGAACTAGAACTGACAATCTCCTGGTTTCTAGCCTGGTGCCTTAACTGCTATGTCAAACGGCATACCTGTTAGGTGTGGTATTGTTTTACACAACCTTATCATGCATTTAGGACTTGGTGAAATGTGAATGGGGGCGCTTCCCCCCAAAAAAACTGTTTTGCTAAGGAGGAAAGTCCTTTACTTGCCATTTAGGCAGAAATGGGTTCTCATGGACATGCACTTCTTTGTGGCATGCATGGCATTGAACATGTTTGGGTATTTGATTATGTTTCTACCCTGCCACAGTCTCTCAGACTTTACAACCATTAGAACATCCAAAGTAAACAACAATAGAAGCCGTAAAAATATATTTTTAAAACCTCAAATCTGGGCATCAGTTCTCAAACATTCTTGAAGGGGATCTGCTTCTTCAGGGATGATGCTCCTCTATTCAGAAAAACAAACTGAGCTGCCAGAAAATACTACAGGTAGTCCTCACTTAATGACTGGTCGCTTACCAATAGTTGAAAGTTATGATGGACCTCCCCAGAGCTATTTACAACCCATTTTCAAAATTCTGACGGTCACACCCACCACCACCTGTGGTCATGTGATCACATTTTAGATGCTTGGCAACCGGTTTGCGTTTATGGCACTTTTTGTCAATTTCCGGCATTTACTTCTAGTTTTTAACAAAAAACATCCATTGGGAAAAATGGACTCACTTAACAACTACTGCATTCACTTAAAGTTGAATGCCTGAAGCGTTTACTTAACAACCTCTACAAAAAAGGTCATAAAATTGGGCACAGTCACGTGGTGACCCACTTAATGACTTACATGACTTATGATCGTAATTCTGAATTCAATTACCATCATAAGTTGAGGACTATCTGTAATAGACAAACAGGAACTAAGGTTCATTTCTAGCCTATTCTCTCCCACCCAAACCCTCCCAGCCTCCAAACACTAGGACGAAACCTCAATAGCATCACTAGCACATCCCAGGATAGTGATATAAAGATGACTATTACCAGAATCATAATAATACTCAACCCTGAATTGCTGGATGGCCTTTACCAATGGGTTCATGCACATATTAAATGGCAGCAGGGTCAGTCTGGGATGGATCATCCAAATGGGCCTGACCATTTTCTAGAGTAGCAAATGAACTGATCGTGATAAAGTTGTCGTTCTAATATCCTCCATAACATCGAACAATTATTTTAAAGTGAAACAAGGTATAATATGTGGCCACTTATGTGTCATATTCAAAATTATCTGGGACAAGCCTATAATTGTCATAGAGGCCATGCACCTCTGTCCTCTATTAGATCCACCTTTCACTATACTGCAGTTAAAGTCCTCCAGCACCACAGGTAGGAGGACTCAAGCATCAGCCAAACAATCAGGTACAGGAGTCCAATAAGGGGTCCCAGTTGGCAGCAGGGTGGCCAATACATCAAAACGAAGAAGCCTAGCTTCTTCCTATGGTCTAACTTTACATCAATGCAGTTACAGTCTATTATAGGCAAAGTCTCGCGAAAGATCAATGCCACCCCCTCACCGGCCCTGGCATTGAGGCTGATGCAGAACCCAAAACCCAGTTAGGATGATTTTCAATAGGACACTATCCCTGTTCAGCCAGGTTTTAGTAATATATGCCAGATCTGCCTCTTCACCAGGACTTAAATGGGCAGAGTTGTAATTACAGACTTGACATTTACCAGCAACACCTTAAGGACCTTTACAACAACAGTCTGACCACCAGATCCCCAGGTTGGGATTACAGAGTTGGAGAAATCAAACCAGTCAAATAATGGCCAGCTACTGGACAAAACCATACTGCATACTGCATATGAATACAGTAAGTCGGGATAATGAGAGCCAGTTTGGCATAACAGTTCAAGCCTCAGGCTAGAAACTGGGAGAGTGTGAATTCTAGTCCCACTTTAGGCACAAAGCCAGCTGGTTAACTTTTGGTTAGTCACTTTCTCTCAGTCTTAGGAGGGAGGCAATGGCAAGCTATGTGGTGGAGCAAGTGGTTAAGACTCTGGGCTTGTCAGCAGGAAGGTTGGCAGCCCAAGTTCAAGACCCAAGAGCTGCCACGTTAACAGGGTGAGCTCCCATTGTTTGCCTAGCTCCTGCCAACATAGCAGTTCAAAAGCATGTAAAAATGCAAGTTGATAAATAGGTACCACCTCAGTGGGAAGGTAACAGCATTTGTGTGCTTCAGTGCATAGTCATGCTGGCCACAGGACCACAGAATATCTTCAGACACGCTGGCTCTTCAATTAGGAAATGGAGATAAGTGGCAGAAGAAACCTTTACTTTGCAATGGCAAACTACTTCTGAAAAACCTTGCAAGAAAATTACAACTACTTGTCCAAGGCAGTCTCCATGAAATGGATAGAGCTGAACTGAAGAAGAAAAAGTCTGGGATACAGAACTGCAAAAATTTGGGTGAGTACCAGACAGCAGCAAAAAGATTCAGAAAACACTAATATACACAGCAATGGACAGTAGCAGTCATCCAGATGTTTGCAGCTCACATCTAATAGCTTAATTAAGAAATATATTTTGACGTGTTAGTTTCTATACTGTGATTTGAATCTTTGGGTTCTTGCTTGGAATCCCTCTATGACTGTATTTATTAAATTCACTAGAGATTGGATTTCTTAATCTTAATTTGGTTGAAATCTGGATTTCTTAATCTTAATTTGGTTGATATGATTAATCACATTTTCTGGGTAATCATGACACACAGAAATAAACTAATGGCCAATATGCCCACAGATATTTGGCACCAACATACTATCTACTTAATGTGCCTTAGTTTTTTAGATTCTCTTAGCTACCGCTGTGATATACCTAAAATTACACAATGGGAGTCTGATTTATATTTGTCCCGAAGCATCATAACTACAGACCTTAATGAGGTACTATAATATTCATTTCCACAGCCTAATTTTTTCTTTGTGCAATAAATCATGATAAAGAATTGAAGGCAAACAATTATATTTATTATACAAAAGGTATCTAAGCCTAATATACTTCATTTCAGAAAATAATAGATGTAATTGATTAGTCAAGGAACAAATATTGTTGAATACAAAATTTTGTTTATTTTATTATTATTTACTGTTGTCATGCAAGTATACTGAGGGCTGCTGTATCAGTGTCAAATTCCTTGTATCTAACCATGCTTGGCCAATAAAGTATCTGAATGTGAGAGAAACCTGGAAACCATGTGGGAGTAGGATAGCTCTACCAAGTTCCATGAAACTGAGATCTGCTTATGAGATGAAGCAGTCATTGTCACTGTGGAAAACTGAGCAATAAACAAAGAATAGGAACCATAGCAAACAGTTCAATCTTAGCAAAAGCAATACCGAAAGGATTCTTCACACAATAGCAGTATACTTTCCCTTCTACCTTTGCCCTATCAGTTGCATTTCTCCCTGGCTTTGGGGCAATGTGCAAGAATTCTGTGTCCCACCAAGAAGCCTGCTCATAAAAGTCCTTGCTTCTTTTCAGCCTCTGGTTAAGATTGTTTGCGAGCCAAGATATTTCTGATTCTTTCCGCTTGAATTTCATTCCATGTTTCTCGTAGAAGAAGACAGTGTCTTCAGTTACAGAATACTTATTCACCACCTACCCTGCAGGCCCTTAGACTCAGTATAGCCAGTTAAACAGAATTTCACTTTTGCCCCAGTAATATGTTATTCTTTTTACATCGTATAGATGATGAAAGTTAAAAATATTGGCCTCAGTGGGAAGAAGACCCCATTTGAGTGTATACTGAAATACTTAATTATAATGCACTGTAAAGCATAATATATCTATATATGAAATCCTAAATAACTTGAAGTTTGTGGAGATATACAGTCCCAGACAAATCTACAGGATGCTTGGTGGTGGTGGTGCAAAAAAATTTTTCATCTACTGTGACAACTGTCCTATCTGATATACAAGGCTCTATGCCAGTAATGGTAAACCTATGACTTGTGTATCAAGGTGACACAACACAGTGTTTTGGGTGATACACTCCTGTTCATCAATATCAGACAAACAACTATTCTCAATAGCAATATGCCTCATTCTCACATGATTTTGAAGATGTGCTCTTGCGTGGCCTTCAGACCCTCCAGAAATTATGTGAGAGGGCCATGTTCCTCCACAGCCTCCAGAGCATCTAAAAATTCTGCAGGAACAATGTGTGTTTTTTGGAGACAGTGGAGGTTGTGCAAGAGTGGAGTGTGCTCTTGCACAGCCTTCAGAAGTTGAGTGAGAAGGCCGTGCATTTGAGCGGCCTCCAGAGTCTCTGAAAATTGCACAAGAACAGGGTGTGTTTTCACACACTTTTTGGAAGCTTTCTTTTATAATAATGTGAAAACACTTTGGGATTGTTAAAAATAAAAAACAGTATATAAATACTTTTACTAATTAAATAAAAAATAATTATGCAGCTGGCTTCTATTAATAGGAAATATTAGGACTGGGGTGAAAAACACAAGTGTGTGGATTCAGATTCACTGAAACTGCATGAATTCTGCACAATTGAAACCAGTCACTTGCAAAAATGTACTCCCAAAATATTTTGTGCACTGAGTTTCCACTGAACTATTTTGTGAGTTAGAGCTTTTCCCCACAGTTAACCTACAGCGGGGAAGAAGGGAAAAGAGTGAGCTGGGTGTAAAGTAAGTTGGAAATTATCACAGTAATTTTCCAACTTTCTACTCCTTTTTTCTTACTGGTATATCATTCCTGACATACCTTGATATAAGAACCTTTCATTATCTTCTTGAAGTTTCTTGATGAAAATAAATATTTCATCTCACTGGGATATTGATCAGCCTCCAGACTCCGTTACTTCAGCACAGAAAAGCTGGAAGCTGTTAGTATATCTGATGCTGATCCATACAGTTACCTGCAATGAGGTTTTACTAGTTCAATATCTGTACTTTCTCATCTAAGCATGGAGAATTCCCAGCAACCATGGCAACTAAAATGGAAAAAGCACTTAGGGAAACTACTGTTGCCAGTATAATATCCTAAAGTGGAACATGTTCTATCCATCTGCTACAGAAGCTGATTCCCTCCTCAGCCTGCAGCATAGATCAGAGCAGAAAGAAGCAGAGTAGAGAATGAAAAGCCGCAAGAGGTGAGAAGCAGGAAAAGTCCACTGCCCAAGTAAAATCTGTCCCTACAACTAAGCTGCTCCTCCGCAGCTTTAATGGAAGTGGAATTGCCTCCACTCCCTGAAAGATAGGAGATGTGCTGGCTGTGTACGTTGAGTTGGTGTGGATGAGACAATGGAAGCTGGACACCGGAACATTTCCTTTTTCTAGCATGGAATTTTGAACTGAAGCCAACTTGGGGTCTCCTTCACTTCTGCAGAACTCAAACTCAGTACCTCTTCTAGTGAACTGATAGGACAATGCATCTCATTCAATCAGTGCCCTGGCCCAGATACCACAAGTCCTGGAGAAATAACAATCTGTTTGCCTCGACTCCACACAAAAGGGAAATTAAATTGCTTAGATGCCCTCTCTGTATTTTAAGATCACATGAGAGTTTCTCTGATCATTTAGGGAGGGGAAAGATGAGAGGAAGATACTTGGCTGAATTATGCCTTTCCTCCTGAGTTTAAAAGCCTCTTGCAAGTGATTTGATAATACGTTCCTTTTGGGGCAGCTCTTGGTTCAGCCCTTTCGGCAGCAGTGGGAGATTGACTCCTCACCTATAATGGGCCTAAAAATAATGTTCAGTGGTGCCCAGATTAGTGAAGAACCAAGTCTTCTTTGTTCCTACTTTATTCTGCAGAAGGAAATTTGTTTGTTGGCAACTGGGTTTTCCAGACCACAACTTCATGAGAAATACAGGGAATCGGGAAGATCATGAAGTATTTTTCTGAATAATTTGAGGTACTGGGGGAGATTTTTAATCTCATTTCCTACAAATTCAAGACAGTAGGAATGCCTTGGCTCTATTTGTCCTTTGAGCTGTTAGATGAGAACTACCATAGATCTAATGGAATAGCTGAAGGACTCCCATGCCTGTCTCATCTACTACAGTCATCTAACCATCATTGTACTAAAATAGCATAATAAGGATGTTAAAACCTTATTATGGTTAAACCCTCCAGTGGGAAATGATCTTGAAGTGGACAACCCACGATAAGAGCAGATTTGCTGAGAAGTAGATCAATGACTTATTTATTTATCTAATTCTATGTGATAACTTTGCCAGAAACTCCTAATAATTTACAATGGTAAATTAATGTTATATTGTAATAAGAATAGTACTGGTTTCTGTTTTATTTCATCATTCCATTTTCATGTACTGACAAATTGTGTTTTCTGTATTATTTGTTAAGTGGTGTTTCTTGTCAAACTGCAAGTTTGCTTCTAGACCTGCTGTGGCAGTTTTATTGCCAAATAATTGTTTATGTTGCTATGTCTTCAGCAATTATAGTATTGGTTTATTGTCCCTAGGATTTCTTTGGGACATAAATGCTAAGTACAAGTAAACATATTATGACTATGAAGTAAATGTCAAGCTTAATCCCTGAATTCAAGATGGATCAACAGTCCTTTGAATCCAAAGCCAAAAAGGAACTTTGGAGCAGAGATAGCTGCACACCACAGTTGTCATCTCCTTTTTAAAGAAGCTACATCTTTTCCTGGGCTTGCAGGGTAACTGTGTGATTGCATTTGTAAATTAAGAAAACATTGGAAGGCAACACAACCCACTCCAAATCAACATGCTATATCTTATGGGCACTTCTTTAACACTAACATGTTTTCTTGGGGTGACGACCATGGGAGTAAAGGAAAAAAAGCAACTTCTTTAAAGAGGAGTCAGCATGGTATGCAAACATATGCAAACATCTTTTTAGCTTTGCATCCAAAATATAACACATTCCTAAATACTATCCCAGGAGAGTTTTTTAGGAATCTAGCTCTATACCATGTGTTACATGTCGATCTGCAAGCTGTATCCAGATTGTTGAACTGCTTTCAGTACTAAAGACTGAGCTGTATTTGTATCTGTGTTCACTTCGAAAATGATTCAAGATAAATGCTTCAGGCTGCATATTCGTCAGTTCATTGAAGCATATGTCTTTTTTCAGGGATCAGATAAACCTGAAAAAAAAATGTAGCTGCTTTAAGGAATAAAATAATTAAAGAAACATGTCTTCAAGGCAACTTCAGTAGTGTTGCTGTCATTTTTCAGGCTCAAACTAAACCTTGAAAAATGTCTATGTGCTTTACATTAAGGTCCAAATAACTTTTACATTACAGTGGTAACTCACAAGATGACTAACTCACAAGACGTGAAACTCACAGGATGACCAAAAAAATTTAATAAAATTTATTCTGCTAGATGAGCCACAACTCACAAGACAAGCAAACTTTGCGCAATAACTTGTGCATCATCAGTCAGCGCGTTCTGTATTTCTCATTCAGGCAACAACCCCGCACGAGAGTTCTGCCAATGCTGCCATGTGCAGTTTACTCCATTGCCATATCGGTGGCAAGCATGTGCGCGTTCTGCTGACTCTGCTGTGTGGCTTACTCCATTCCCATATGGGCAGCAGCGCACGTGGCGGCACATCAACATTCCTGATCGCAATGAGCACTGCATGATGAGCTCATGTGGGAAATCTTACAATGGAGCTCTCCTCTCTCATTGTGTAAACCGTAAATTAAGTGAAAGGCATTCAAGAGATGGAATTCCCGAGACTTCGGACTCCAGATTCTCTCTCCAGGCAGTCCACTCCCCCTCCTCTCCTCCCTCTCATCTCCCTTGCACTAGCTGGGATATTCTCAAAGCGCATGCATGCGCACGCACACAAAATAAAGCGGAAATTGTCCTTGTCTTTGCCCAAAATAAAACAGAAATTCCCCCTTGTCGCTTCTCCCCTTGTAGTACGGAGGCAAGAAATATTTCCAATATGCCTGGAAAGGGGCTTTGTCAATGGATCTGTTGATCATTTGATCACCTCAGCAGCGGTGGCAGCAGATCCTCTGAGCCAGCAGAGGGCACCGGACAGCAACCAGCCTAGCAGCAACCTTGAAGCAGATCCGTAGTGTAATCTGCTGGTTACAGTAGTTTGCTCTATTTCTGCTTTATATAATGTGTTAATCATGGTTACTTGTTTCAGATGTTAGGGACAATCATTTCTACCTCAAATTCCGTTGAAAATGATTTTTTGTGAATATTTTTGGGGGTGTGGAACGGATTGTCTAATTTTCCATTGTCTCCTCTGGGAAACCTCATTTTGCTTTAAGAGCATTTCGCGCAAAGAGCATTCTTCCAGAACGGATTAATCTCGTCTTGTGAGGCACCAGTGTATTTTATTGGGAAGAGAACAATCTTATCACATAAAGTGATATTAATCACAGGGAAGAAAGTTAAATGAAATTGTGTTTGAAATTAATCAATACCAAACTCCTTGCTTTGTATCATGGAAGTTTTCAGTCAAAACTCCCAAATTCATGCTCAGTTATATCTCTGAATATTTAATGTTCTTAGTCAGGAATAAGATGTTCTAATTCACATTACTGTGTATACTCTATCAAAGTGGTTGGAAGATATGCAGAGACAGTACTGTCTTCTTCTACAACACTCTCATAGCAATAAGAGTTCAAGATGACAATTTTCTATAGCATTTTGACTTTTGTTGATAATGGGAGAGATGTGTTACTGTTGCAATATTATCATACTTTCCCCTTTGTTTACTAGTGCAATATAGACCCAAGCAACAAAAACATTAGCATTCAAGGACTTAAAAAATGGTCTGTGAAAACTAGAAATGCCTCCTCCATACATAAACTCCCCATGTTGAAGTTTACAATGAGGTGTAACCATATTTAGCTTAATGAAGCTAAGACTATCAGCATATCCTCCAAGATGGCACTGCAGAGAGCAGCTTTGGTGGAATCAGCTCTCATACATTCTACATTTCCCTCTAATTCTACACCTCTTATTCTTTGCAGATTATATACACAAGAGAAGAATTTCTGCACACTGGAAGACTACCTAAGAATGTTTTTACTCCAGATCCTCCTGTTTTTGAAGGCAAGGTGAGTAATTATGCAGAAATTCTGACAGGGGAGCAGCAGCCTGCAACTGCAAAAAGAGGAGGAGAGGAGAAAGAAAGAGGAATGTGCATGTGGCAGGACAAAAAGAACAAAGGAAGCAGATCCTACTGTTTTTGAAGGCAAGGTGAGCAGTTATGTGGGAATTCTGACTGGGGGAGCAGCAGCCTGCAACTTCAAAAAGAGGAGGAGAGGAGAAAGAAATTGGGGAGAGGAACATGCATATACATGGGGCTGGACAAAAAGGAGAGGGAAATGAGGGGATGCCTTAGTAAAGCTGAGCAAGAGAGGACTCTGTTCACCTCTACTACCAATTCAAATCTCAAATTTGAATTATTTAATCAATAAAATGGATTAATTGCATTGCATATATCAAATAAACACAGATATTGCAAACTCCTTCCTTCCTTCCTTCATTTAGTGAAGTATAGGAAATACACAGCAATCTGGGACCTGGCTGAATAACTTCATCCTTGTTCTGGGACAAAGTACTCTGTTTTACAGAAACTTGGCTCAGCAAGACTATTTTGAATACAGCAATACATATCCCAGCAATATATATTCAGATTTATAGAGCAGATTGCATGACTGAGACATCTGGGAAAAAAAAGAGGAAGAGGCATCTGTCTTTATATTAATGAACAATGGTCTAGAGCAGTGGTGGCAAACCTATGGCACCCATGCCAGAGGGGGTTCTCAGAGTCCTCTCTATGGGCACGTGCACCATCACCCCAGCATAGAATTTGCCAGAGTTGGTTACTAGAAAGCCAGAGGGATGCAGGGCTGGGCTGCTCCTCTCCCCCTCTCCATGTGTGCCTGACGACATTTCTCACATCACTCACCCCTCTGCCCAGCAGCCCAATGGGAGTGCTTCCTCCCTCCTCTACTGGGGTAAGGCAAGCGGCTCACATGTGGTTTGAGGGTGCAGTGTGGACAGCAGCTTGCTGAGTTTGTGGTGAAGGTGATTCCCATGGTGAGATTGGAGAAGAGCTAGGCTGGAGGAGAGCATAGCTCACAGCGTGGCATAGCTTGAGGGGAGCAGAGCGCTCAGGCCACAGCACAGGCTTTGCAGTGCCAGCCCTGCACATGCCACTAGCCCTGCCTTGTTGGCTGCTGGAGGCTTGAACGTCACATAAAACTACTTCTTATATGATCTTAAAGGTAAACCACAGAATTGTTTCTCCAATCCTATTGGAAAAGAAGTGCATGCAGACTTTCACAGAGCTGAGTGTTCATGAAATACAGCATGATTCAGACATCCAACTAGGATACTGCTGGCTTAATAAAAAAATAAATGCAATATTTATGCACAGTATTACTATTATTGACAGTATTTATATTTCACTTTTCTAACTGCTCCCTGTCCCTAAGGGGCTCCCAACATAAAAAGAAGCAAAAGAACACCAGCAGACAGCCACCAGAAAAGACACTGCTGGGATGAGGAGGACCAGTTACTCTCTCCCTGTTCAATAAAAGAGTAACACCCACTTACCCAACATGTAATTAACCTGTGGAACTCCTTGCCACAGGATGTGGTGATGGCATCTACCTTAGATGCCTTTAAGATGACCTGAGTGCTGCATGTGTTGCTTTCAAACTTACAAAGTATGAGCCAAGGTTAGACAAATTATCAGCATGCATACAACATCCAAAATCACATTAATTGTTCAAAAGCATGCCAAATGCAAATTTTTACCTTTCAATAAAAAGTTGTTTGTAGCACTGAAAGCTGTTATTGTGTATTTCTTTTAAGACAAAAGATGTTAATGTATGAGTTTTTTTTTCTAAACTAAAACCTCAATATTCAGGTTAAATTGTCATGTTGGCACTGTGCAATAAATAAGTGGGTTTTGGGTTGCAGTTTGGGTATTCGGTCTCTAAAAGGTTCGCCATCACTAGTCTAGAGATATTACTGTGCTGAACAAAATTGCAGCAAGGATGTAGAAGCATTATTCATAAAATGCAGCCCATTCTATCCACCAAGGGAGGTTGCCTCTTTTATTCTGATTACAGTATATATTCCCCTACAGGCTTCTATTGGTGGGGCATGCCAGAAGCTATCTGACCTTATAATTACACAGAACAAAAATATCCAGATGCCTTACTTACAATCTTAAGAGATTTTAACAGAGCAAATCTTACTCACAAACTGCCTAGATATAGACAGCATGTCAACTGCCCCACTAGAGACAAGAATATACTTGTTCATTGATACACCCACAATGAAAGATGCTTACTGATCTGTAATCCATGCATTTATAGGAAAATCAGACCATGGTATAGTCTATCTCATCCCCACCTATTGGCAAAAATTTAAAACTGCAAAGTCTGTAATCAAAACAGTGAACAAATGGTCTGAGGATGCAAAATTAAAGTTGTAGGCATGCTTTGGTTGCACAGACTGGTATGTCTCTGAGGCTGCTTCAGCAGACTTGGATAAATTTATTGATACAGAAACATCATAGATCACTTTTTGCAAAGACGTTCGTGCCAACCAAAAACCTTTGCTCATGCAACAGTAAGCCCTGGTTCACAGTGAAACTCAAACATCTTCATCATGACAAATAAAAAGCCTACAGGATAGGCTTCATGTATAACCAGACCAGAAATACACAGACCAAAGAAATAAAAGTAGCAAAAAGAAACTATTCTGAAAAGCTGAAAAATCAACTTACAGCAAATGATCCTGCTTCTATGTGGAGAAACCTACAGAACATTACTGGCTAGAGGAGTCTATCACCCTCTGTTGAGGAAAGCCATTAACT
Source organism: Acrochordus granulatus (assembly GCA_032468055.1). Lineage (NCBI taxonomy): Eukaryota > Metazoa > Chordata > Lepidosauria > Squamata > Acrochordidae > Acrochordus > Acrochordus granulatus. The sequence continues at coordinate 61,755 of JANHZU010009199.1, read as the reverse complement.
AGCAGAAGTGAATGTGTCCTGCTGCAGGTTTTAAAAACAGCCACCATTACCTACTGCTAACAATTCTACCTCAGTCACATTAACAGCAGATATTTCCTCTATAAACACATCCATCCCTCCTCAGCAATCCTCTCCTCCTGGCCCTTTACCCCTCCTTTAGCAATTCTAGAAAAAGATGTATGAATTTTTCTTCATAAACAAAAATCAGAAAGGCACCTGGCTCAGATGGTGTGACTGCTTCCTGCCTGAAAATCTGTGCAGCACAATTGATCCCTATCTTTACACAGATTTTTAATAATTTACTGGAGCTATGCTATGTACCTTCATGCTTCTACTATCACCCCCATTCCTAAGAAAACCTCCATCAGCAGGCTGAATGATTGACAGACCCATTGATTTAGTCATGAAGACCTTTGAGAGGCTTGTGCTGACCCATATGAAAGCAATCAGGCAAACAGGTCAGCAGATGATGCTGTCAATATGTCACTGCATTATATCCTGCAACATCTTGACTCTCCAAAGACTATACAAAAGTCCTTTTTGTGGACTTGAGCTCAGTATTTAACACCATCATCCCAGATATTCATTACTACTCTCAGTATCTGCCTATATCTGTGAGTATATAACAGCTTTTTAACAGATAGGAAACAATAGGTGAGGCTACAGAAAATTGCATCCAGTACTCAGACAATCAGTATAGATGCTCCTCAGGGCTGTGTGCTCTCTCTGTTACTTTTCTCTCTCTACACCAATGACCATATATCTAGAGATTTTTCTGTCAAAATTGTGAAGTTTGGACTCATTAGAGATGGAGATGAGTCTGCATAAAGAGGGGGAGTTGAACATTTGGCCCTGTGGTGCAGTCAAAACAACTTACAGCTGAATATACTCAAAACTATGGAAATGACAGTGGACTTTAGGAAAAGTCCTCTGATTCCTCCCGCCCCTTATCATATTCAGCAACACAGTATCAGCAGTACAATCCAAGTTACTAGACTCTATAATCTCCCAAGACTTGAAATAGGTAACATTAACACCATTATTAAGAAAGCACATCAACTCAAGAAATTCAAGCTGCCTTAAGAGCCGCTGATAAAGTTCTATAGAGGAATCATTGAGTTGAATCCTTTCTATATCTGCAACTGTCTGGTACAGTGCAGCAACTATGCAGGTCAGGCACAAACTCCAATGTACAGTCAAGTGTACAGAAATAATAATTCCAGCTAACCTGCTCTCCATGGAGGACCTATATATTGAGACAGTCAAGAAAAGGATGGAGAAGATATTTGCAGATCCCTCTCACCCTGGACACACCTTGTTCAAAACTCTTCCCTCTGGTAGGAGATAAAGGTATTGCATACCAAAACAACCAGACACAGGGACAGTTTTTCCCCTGAGCCATCATCCAAATGAATGGCTTGACCCATTCTATATGATCATGCTATGTGATAGAACATAAGGGCAAATAATTCCAAATTAACATGTAAGCTCTGTCTAATGTGTATACATACTTTTTTTTATTCTACTCCTATAATACTCCTTTTCTACTGGCTGCATACTCACTGCTGAATACCTAACTTTGTTATTACTTATGTTACTATTTTATACTGTTGTCCTGCAAGTATACTGAGAGCCACTGTACCAAGTAAAACTTCTTGCATGTATAACCATGCTTGGCCAATAAAGAATCTGAATATCCAGGAGGATTGATGGGATCTCAAATGCAGAGAGAACTGTAACAACATTAAACTCTGCAAACCTTCCCAATCTACAGAAGATTGGGAAAAATCTTCTTTATCTTCAAAACAAGAGTATAAGAAGAATATTTGCCCATCTCTTCTCTATGTGTTTTTCCCCCAGAATGCTTGTGAGATTTATTGAATACCATATTTTATAATAATACATTATAGCACCAGCCAAAAATGATCTTGTGTTCACAGTATGTATGGTTCAAGTTCAAGAAACAAGATTATTGTGAAGACTGACATTCTTGGTGAT
>JANHZU010009197.1:0-11346 GCA_032468055.1 Acrochordus granulatus | reverse complement strand
CCTTCCTTCCTTCCTCCCTCCCTCCCTCCCTCCCTTCCTTCCTTCCTTCCTTCCTTTTCTCCTCTCCTCCTCCTCCTGAGTCCATTTCAAGGTTTCCTGAGGGCTGATTATTGGGAAGGGGACATTCCTTTGTCACATAACCTGCCTCAGCTAAATGTCTTTTTGTTGAGCCTAAAAGTTGGGATCCCCAACTTGGCTTGGGAGACTTTGCTTTCAAAAACCGCACTGAGAAGAAGCCACCTTCTTGCCCCAGCCCTGCCTCCATATAAAAAACCTCCAGGGAGGGTGCAAGAGGCCCGGCCTTGCCGAAGCCTTCCAATGGTCAGCCTTGTTCCCCAAGGACAGGAGACCCTTGGGTGTTCTCTCATCCTGAAAGAATTCACTCCCCTGGGGGCGGGGTGCTTCTCCCTCTTTTTGGGAAGCCAGGGGCTCTGTACTGTTCTCTCCTCTCCCAACTTTGATCTCTTCCTAGTGTTTGCCCAGTCGGTCAACCCAGACAGGGTTAGCGTCTGAGGTCAGCTTCTTTTCTATTCCAAACTCCTAGACACATCACACGGGTGAGAGAAGGAAAGATTCAGGTTACAGACCCCCTCCTCCTCCTCCTCTGCTCCCCCTACACACATTCACACACACAACACACACACAGAAGAGCTTTATAACTCTGTTAGCAGCTGGCCAGGCATCTGATGCGTTGGTTCGATGCTCTGAAATTGTCCTTGGAAAATCTAGGAGAGGATTTCTTTCTTTTTTGGGGGGGGACACAACTCTTGATGAGCTGGTGACCTGGATCCAAGAGCTCTTCCTCCTCCCTGACAAACCCCCACCTTTCAAACAATGAGATTCTCAAATTGCACATGAGAAGACCCTCTTGAGTGAGGCGAGGCGACAACGAGACACACAGAGAGAGGAAACAAAGCCGTCACGACGGCGTGAAGTTGGGCATCTGGCCGGGAGACAGGTCTTCTGAAGGGTGGCCCTGTCTTAAGGATGCTGGTTTGGGAAAGGCCTGGCAAGCTTCAGGGCACTGGTTGGCCTGGACACTAGACCTGAAGGATGCTGAGGAGATGAGAAGATTTTCCAGAGGAAATAAAGAAGCGCTTTTTTGATTTGGGTTTCTCCTCTGCTCCCTCCTTTCTCCCTCTCTCTCCCTCCCTCCCTCTCTCAGTCCCCCCCCTCCTCTCTTTGCAAATGTGATTGTTTTGTCTATCACACAGGGCAGAGTGGAAGACTGTTGCTGGTGGGGTGAGGGAGAGGCAGCAGATAGGTTGGAGGAGCCCGCCTCAGCCGGATGCCTTTCTGGACTCCTGCGGGGAAGCGACCAAGGGCAGCAGGCTGCCTGAGAAGGCTTGGAAGACCCGGGCTGCCTCTAGACTCCATGCTGCCCTCACTTCTCCTCTCTGTGCTCTCTGTCCTGGCAGAAGGGGCCAGCCTCCAGCCAATCAGGGCCAGCCACCTGGGGATGTGTCCCAACCAGCTGAACCCCAACCTGTGGGTGGACGCGCAGAGCACCTGCGAGCGAGAGTGCCAAGCCGATCAGGTGAGCCTTTGAGGTGGACGCTGCACCCCGGGGCGCGTCTTCAGCCTGGATGGCACAGGAGCCCAGGGTCCTTCTCTGGAGGAAGGACAGGAATAAAACAGGGGGCTGGGGGGTGAAGACGGAGGGTGGGGTGGGTGAGCAGGGCAGCTCCCCACCCCGAGGTCGCTGGCACAGCTGGTGAATGGATTCGCCCCTGCGTTGGATCTCTTTGGGGGTTTTAAGTTTCTTGGCGTGCATCAGGTGGACAGCCGAGCCCTGGAAAGGATCGTGAGCAGATCCCAGGAAGGAGTTTTGAGGAGATCCTGGGAGGATCCCCCCCAACTGCTTGCTGTGGATCTCTAGAACCAGGACTCTGTTGCTCCGATTCGTTTCTCCTTGGTGATAAAAGACGAGGGTTTTGAACATGCCCAGACGAGTGGGATGTTCTTCCACGGAGGCTCCTCCAAGAAGTTCACAGCCTCATCTTAGAACAACGGGTTGTAAACCTTCAGCAAGGTCATGCTGGGTCCTCCTATTCGCCGTTCAGGGAAACCTTCCGCTCCCGGGGCAATCAGCCCAGAGTGGGGAGGTCAGCGGCCGTCATCAGCTCTCCGCTAGCCTTGGACCGGAGACAGGCTTCCTTGGCGGCGTTGTCAGAAGGCTATTGTACTTTTCTCGCGGACTCACGAACGTGCCCTCGCAGTGAAACAAAAGACAGGACTTTCCTTTCAGTTTTTAAACACAGTTCCCGTTTCTGAAACTGCCCGGCTAAGTATTAGCACCCAGGGCTGTAGGAAAGTGGGGGGGATGGGAGGAACGCCGTGGCAAAACCTTTCCGTGCGTTTACAAATGGAGACGGCTGTGGGGTCAACCAGGCATCGGCTCCAAGGAGACGTCCTCTTCGCTTCTGCAGCCCCAGCTTTCTCTCAGGTCCCGTCTCCTAAAGCGGCGGATGCAAGTGAGCTCGAGAAAGCACACAAAACCACATCACGGTTGTGGGGTGGAGCGAAGGCGTACCCCCACCGCTTTAGAGGAAGAAAAATTCAGGCACAAAGCAACTGGAGGGGTCTTTAGGTGGCTGAATTTGGGGGGATTAAGGGGAACAAAAGTGAGCCCATCCGTGGGTCCGTGCTGGAGGGCAGGAGGTGAGGTGGACCTCTGTAATGAACAGCAGCTGCTCAGGAGGAAAATGCATCTTTGTCGGTGGTGAATTCAGGGGAGAGGAGAGACTCGTGGTTGTGAGCTGGGTCGCGGCTTCGCTCATCAGCCCAGCATTTGCTTGGAGAAGACTCAGCCTTGCCTAGGGGCTCCTCGGGCTTCCTAGTGGGACTTGGATAGCTTTGCCTAGATGTTTTCCACCCGTCCTTATTCGTGTATCTGTTGAAATGGCCATTGCTTCTCTTTGAACCTCATCGGCTGGCATTCCGTGAAACGGGTACCTGAGCACGCGGCGACCCATGCAACCGTGGGGTTTTATGTTTTGGATGATAACTCCTTTTTCCTGCCCCAGCCTTACTTTCCTCTTTGTTTCCTAAAACAAGCTGTTTTCCTTGGCTGGTCCCCGGTTTGCTTTCTGGGAAAGAGATTTTTTTGCCGCTCTAAAGATTGAGTGATGGTTTTAGGTAGCTGCTTTCTCTGATCCAGGGTTGCAGCTGTGAACGTGAGATTGGCACCTGGGAGTGGGGTGGTGAACATGGGCGTTCCTCTGTGGGATTACACGCAGCCCAGGATAAGCAAAGGCATCCCGGTCGTGTTAGAGCATAATAATCGTGCCGTTGTGCTCTCATGCGGAAATCCTGGGAGAGGGATTTGTTCCTCTCTAGCATGAATTCGCAGGACTTTCTCCAAAGCTGCCTTTCCCCTGATGTGTCACCCTGGTAGTTTTTCACCAACTTTCTCCTCCATAGTCCTCGCTCCAAGTGTCCGGACTTCAACTCCCAGAATGCTTAATCGTGGTTAGGCATGCTAAGGAATTCTGGGAGTTGAAGTCCGCCCATCTAGAATGAAAGGAAAGCCCCTTCCTTCATCGATGATGATGAAGCCCAGTGAAAAAGGTGGGACTGTTCCTGCATCTGAGGTGCAGCCGATGGTTGGGAGCTCGGCTCTTTCTTCTGCTCCCCAAGATGGAGCAAAAGCATTCCTGGAAAACTCGGGCAATGACCCGGGAGACCCCTTAGGTGTGAGGTAGAGTCAAGCCTGGTTAATAATGGTAAGGGAGGTCACCAGAAAACCTGATGGAACAGCTGGCTGGGGAATTCTGGGAGCTGAAGTTCACACATCTTAAAGTTGCCAAGGTTGGGCACCCCTGCCCTAAACCATCGTTCGTTAAATCATAATTTCTCAAGCCAAACTCAACTGGCTGAGCCTGGGCGATAAGCTGTAATTAACAAACCACCCTGACCAAGATTGCAGAAGATAGGATGTGGAAGTCCCACGCCGACTGGGGCAAACCGGTCCAGCGGGAGGCAGCTTGGGGTACACTTGGTGTGGGGGTGTGCAGAAGGTTTGCTGGCTTGCTTTCATCGGCGGCAGTCCCTCTGAAAGCAGACAGCCAGAAACCGCACCAGCTCGGCGGAGGACCTCCGGGGACGTCTGATTTCCTTGTGCTTTTGACACCAGCCAGGCCAGACTCGCGGGTGTTGTTTTCTCGACGGCGGCGCTTCCCCGAGACTCTGGATCGCGGCGGGCGCGGCGGCTGCGAGACGAGGCAGAAGCGCGAGGGAAAATCCCTCCTCCTGTTCCCTTCGCGAAGGGAGAGGTGCAAGACGACGGAGGGGGCCCGGAAGCTCGGCTTTGCTTCGTGCGGGAGAGGAGGCTTTGGCGTGCCAGGCGCGCTGCGGGTCGAAAATGCGCGCGCGGGGAAGCTGCCCCGGCGCAGAGCCTTGGCTTGGGAAGGCCGGCCGGGGCTCCTTTCTTCCAGCTCCTTCCGGGGTCCTGCCAGCAATTCTGCACGTGCAGCTCTGCAGGCAGCAATCGCACTTGAGTCTTCGGAGTTCGGCGGCATATAAATTTAATCAATCAATCAATCAATTCCAGGCCTGTGAATGTGCGCATCTCGCCTGCATGGGCAGGAGATGCGAGGCGCACCCTTTTTTGGTGAATTAATAGCACGTTAAGTACTCCGCTGACTCTTGGTGAGTCCAGGCCATTTTCGTGGCTGCATGGAATCAGCCAATCACTGTGGATTCCCGGACAAGTCCACTCCAGGGAATGACCTGTTTATCTCGCACCTTACAGGTGGTCCTTGATTTACGACCACAGGTGGGACCAGGATTTCTGTTGCTAAGCAAGGCGGTTGTTAAGCGGCTTGCGCCCGACTTGACGATTTTTTTTTGCCGTGGTTGGTTGTTCAGGGAATAACTGCAGCTGTTAAGCGAATCAGGCGATCGCTAAGCAAATCCAGCTTCCCTCATTGACTTTGTTTGTTGGAAGCCGGCTGGGAAGGTCGCAGAGTTGTGACCCCAGGATGTTGTAACCATCATAAATACTTGCTGGTGAACAAGCACCTCTCTGTTGATTGCATGATTGTGAGGATGCTGCAACAATTGTGTGCAAGTGAAAAAGAAGAAAGGTTTGCCAATTTCGGCACTATTTTTCTGCCTAGGATGTGTATTGTGTGTCTGTGTGTGGCCAGTTGGTTTCACATATCACAGCACTAATCTCCAATGTAGGCTTTCTTCCATGGGGTTTGAGGGTTTTAGCGTAAACTAGGATCAGAAATGCCACTTGCCTTCTCGTGCCGGTTGGCTTCCTTCATAGTTCAGGATCGGAATACGGCTCATTTGATGTGGGATGTGCGAGTTGATCACGATCAGCCCAGGCTGGCTTGGGAAGCAAGCCACCCAGAGATGGAGATCCACCACCTCCACCCAGGCACGGCAACCCCGAGCCAAGGGTGGCCATTAGGGGACCGAGGAGTGTGCTGGAGGATGGTCACGAGGTGGGATGGTGTTACAGAAGGACTTTGCAGCAGCTTTTCATCCTTGGTGTTGATTATCTGGCTTCATCTTTAAATGCAGGCGAGGTTCATTGCGGCTGAGTTTCCACAACATCCCAAGCCAAAAAAAAGTCAAGCCACACTATGACTTGACAAAATGTAAGAACAGCAGCACAATCTTGGAAGAGACCTAAATCTGGCCGTGTACAAGGGAGGGGGATTCTGGGAGTTGAGGTCCACACATCTTCAAGGTGCCAAGGCGGATGCTGGCAGGTGCACCCTGCCTTTCTTCTGGGGCTGAGAAAAGGATTGCTCCAAACTCACCCAACTATCTTTGTGCCTAAGGGAAGACTTGAACACACTTTTCACTAAGCCACCATTGCCTGCTTATGGCTGCGGGGTCAAATCTACCTGCTGTGGCTCAAAAATCATCATTCAAAGCTTTGTAGCGTGAACTCAATCAGTGGGGAAGCATTCAGTAAGACACAGATATGGAAACCATGATTTAGAGCAACGGGTGAAACTGGTTAATGGCTGGGCTTACGCAACTCGCCGTGTCCAACAGCTGTCGTTCACTGAAGCAGTCAAGGATGCTGCCCAAGCTGGCGTGCATCCTGTCACCCTAGCTAATTATTGACTTACTCAACAAGTCATGGCTAAAGAGATGGATTAGCACCATGGGCCCACCCAACCATTGCAACATTACTCTAGTATGTCCTCTCTTGTGTGATAAACATCTCCCTCTGTTTCCTCAACAGGATTGTGAAGGCTTTGAGAAATGCTGCACCAATGTTTGTGGCCTGAGGAGTTGCGTGGCTGCCCGTTACGCTGATGGAAGCCTCTCTTCGCTGGAACAGGTGCAGGAAGCCACCTGTGAGAGCTTCGTCTGCACCCAACAGGGCTCGGACTGTGATATTTGGGATGGGCAACCTGTCTGCAAGTGCAAGGACAGGTGTGAGAAGGAACCCAACTTCACCTGTGCCTCCGATGGACTCACCTACTACAACAAGTGCTACATGGATGCCGAGGCCTGTATCCGGGGCATCAGTCTGGCAGTGGTGCCTTGCAAGTACATCTTCACCTGGCCCAATACCAGCCCGGTGCCAGTGGAGACCACAACTCACCCAACCCCTGGGGCATCCCCGGAGCTGCCTATCCCACCAGCTCTCTACAACAATCCTTTCCACCAGCTTGTCTACGTGGGAGGCACCGTGAGCTTCCACTGCGATGTGAGTGGGCGGCCTCGCCCTGACATCACCTGGGAGAAGCAAAGTGACCATCAGGAGAACTTCATCATGCGGCCTGACCAGATGTATGGCAACATGGTGGTGACCAACATTGGCCAGCTGGTCATCTACAACGCCCAGCCAGAAGATGCTGGAATCTACACCTGCACGGCCAGAAACTCCGCCGGTCTCCTGCGAGCGGACTTCCCACTCTCGGTCATCAAGAGGGAACACTCCGGAGGGGAGCCCAAAGTTTCCAGTCCGCTGAAGCTCCCACCCAGCGAGTGCCTGAAGGAATCTGATAAACAGGACTGTGAGTCCTTCCAAACCCGCTGGCATTTTGACTCCAAAAAGGGCTCCTGTGTTACTTTCCGTTACGGCGGTTGCGGGGCGAACCAGAACCACTTTGACACTTATGAGGAGTGTCAACTGGCCTGCATCGGTAACACAGTCAACATGTGTACTCTTCCCATGGTGCAAGGGCCCTGCAAGAACTGGGAACACCGCTGGGCCTACAACCACCTGATGAAGCAGTGCCATTCCTTTATCTATGGCGGTTGCGAGGGCAACGAGAACAACTTTGACAGCAAGGAGAGCTGCGAGGACGTCTGCCCCTTCCCCAAGACCTTGCTGTGCAAAGCCTGCCGCCTGAAAAGCAAGATGGCGCTGAGCCTCTGCCGCAGCGATTTTGCCATTGTGGGCCGACTGATGGAGATCATCGAGGACCAGGAATCTGGGATTGCCCGTTTTGCCCTGGACGACGTTCTCAAGGATGAGAAGATGGGCCTCAAGTTCTTCAACATCAAATATCTGGAAGTCACCTTGACTGACATGGACTGGAACTGTCCCTGTCCCAACATGACCACAGAGGATGGACCTCTCATCATCATGGGTCAAGTCCATGACGGCATGGCTGTCCTCGATCCCAACAGCTATGTCCGGACTGCCAGTGACAAGCGGGTCAAGAAAATTTACGAGCTGCTGGAGAAGAAGACCTGTGAGTTACTCAGCCGGTTTCAGGACTAGTGTAGGCTGGGGGGGGAGGGAAAGTAGACAGACAAGAGAGGCCCCCTCCCCAAGACACAGCCACCCTTACATTGTCACAGAAGCCAAGGACTGAGTGGGAAGATGAACTGGGCGCAACTGCGGCCCCTTTCAATGCACACTGAAGGTTGCGTTCACACAACATGCTTAACCTGGTCACTGAACTAACCTGTTTTATAGGTTTGCATACCTTGATCTAGAAACCAACCAAACCGGTTGGGTTCACACAACACAAAGCAACTAACCCATGCAACTTGTACTGAACACAGCTACTAGGCTTGTAAGTGACCTGGTTTAGTGTGCTGGGTGAGTTTGGTCAATGAAGGGAAGACCACATTTCCTGTCTTCAGCCCAGGCCAGCTCTATGGACCAGCCCTTCATTTTTAAATCTTGTTTCTGTTACAATCAGAACGCCGCGATGATGAATGCTGGTTAATGCTTGTAATGATCTCCTGTCTGATTTTGTGTGAGCTGTAATCTATCTGCAATCACTACATCCCACTGTTGTATATCCTCTTCAGCTGCTCCAACTCTTGTGAAATTAAGAATAATTAAACCAACAAACTATGTTTTTTCGTGAGTAACAGTACAAGTCAATAGGGGACTTTTCCTTTTTTGAGGGCAAATTCTTTCTTTAGTCAAATATCACTGTTCTTGAGGACTAGCTTCCTACCTTGGGAGGGCAAAGAGGAAAGCCCAGTTCACACATGCCAAATATGGTTCTGGCAAGAAATGAAGGGCAGATATTATGTCAAATACAAAGACCATGTTTGAAAGATCACAACTTTGGCTTAATAATGGACTATCTTGTCGCCCTTTTGACACAAACCCTACATGGTTTACTCACAGTTCCCTACTTCATCTAAATTTAGGAAGCCTTCACTATGAAGCTGGGGACCAGGTTGGAGGTTGAACCAATTTCTAATGCCCGGGCTTGATCCTGGGTTCAGAGCAAATGAGAAACTGGAAGTTTCCTGGTTTATTTGCTTGTACCATCAAAGCAAAGGTCCTGGTAAGGGATCTACACATTTGTACGACCCATCACTTGAGGAACGGTTTATGGAACCAGTCTAGAAGATGCATGTAGGGTCAAAACTTTGACATTAACTGAAAACGGCATCCATTAAATGAGGACTATCAGATCGGGGCTGCAAAAATCTCGGTGACCAGTCGTGGCAACAGAGATACAATTGGCGCTGCTGTTCGCTGGCATCTACCCAAATCTGGATTTCTTGCAGTCCAGATATAAATATTCTATTTACGTTTCTCTGAATTATCAAACTGGGATTCTTTTCGATAAATGTAAGTAAGCCCCCCAGTGTACTGAAACTTAATTTAGAGAAGTTTGAGGGTTCCAAAGGTACACTTTTGAAGTAATTAACTGTCTCTCCCCGAATTATGCATTGCAGGCGCTATCAGGTTTGCAGGTAACATCTCCAAGCTGAACTCATCTCATGGTAACCTTCACGTTGGGTTATTTTTTGGAAACTGTACAGAGGTGTCTCTGCACATTCTCCTTAATCCAGGTCCATGATTAAGAGCAACACTGCACGAAATTTGCAAAACTTTCCCAAAAACACAACTGGACTTGTATTATTTGATGTAATCGTCTCCCATCCTGGAGACTTTTATCAATTCCATGCGGAAAGGAGAGAGGCGGTGAGAATATATCTATTTCTCACGTGGCAGGATGCAGGACACCGGAAAGAATTCTCACATAACAGAATCACACATGTTATGTGAGAACTTTTTTTGTTTCCCATTTTAGTTCTCCAGCCCTGGAGATTTTGGGAGGAGACCCCCATCCAAGTGATAACCAGGACTGACCCTGCTTAGCTTCTGAGCCTGGACAAATGTGATCTGCTACTGCCCCCTGGCGAGGCACGATCAGATTTATCCTGGCATCGCGGACAGTGAGCTGAGCACAAACCGATGCACGAATGCCAACATGTTACATTTATTTGCACCCAAATACAACAGCTACCTCGATTCCGAACCAAGGCTTTTTTTTGACACCACATCACATCAGACACGAATGAACGACGCACGGAAACGCTGCATGTCACCACCATGCCTTACATACAGCAGAAACAAGAAACGTGGGTTCGTTTTCCCCCCTGCTCGTACTGCAGAAAGCATCAAAACCCAAAAGAGGCCCAAAGCATCCTTTCTCTACACAAGAGCGACATTGGCAAGCATCTCTGACGGACCACTGTCCTTCCAGAAAATTTTCTTCCCCAGCCACGCATTAAGTATGGCAGTAATCCAATCAACCCATAAGGACTTCCTCGAAGTTGTGGCAGGAAGCAGCGCTCAGCATGAGAGAAGCAGAAGAAGTACTGCAGGAGGGGACCTCTGCAGCGTCCTGAAGTGGTCCATCCAGGTCCCACGGGAGGGCACCAGTCTGGCCACTTAGTGTTTGCGGAAAATAAGGCACTTGTTGTTGGCAGGCATGTCAACCTGGAAGCAGAAACTCTGTGGTTATTCCGGGCAATAAGATTGCAATAGATGCTAGGTTGCAAAAGTATTCCTTTTCTGGGACCCACCTAACCAGGAGGCACTAGAGGACCCCGGGGATCAGCAGAAGGAGCTGGATTCCAAAGAATTTAGTTGGGGAAAGCGATATGGGAGAGAAGTTCAGCTTATTTATTTATTTTCAGGTGAAAGTCAACTCAAAATAACAAAGAACAGAGTCCACATGTAGCCATGCAAAATTGCTGTTAGAAATTTGGCTGCACAGGGGTATCACTCAGGTAAGGATGTTTGAGGATGGTGGGCAAAAAATCAAATCTTAGCACTGAGACTTCAACCACAAGTATACGGCTGCCGTCTCAATTTTGGGATACCTCTCCCCCCGTGGATACCCCTGCCCAGATTAAAACTAAAGCTGTAAAACTCATGCAAAGACTGAAACTAAAACAATACAATTAAAACTAAAGCTATAAAATTACAACTAAAGCTATAAAACTAAAACTATAAAAATCCAGCAAAGACTAAAACGAATGCAGTTCAAACTAAAACTGTGAAACTGAAAGAAACTTAAAAGTACAAAACTCCAGCTAAGACTAAAACTAAAACGAGACAACTAAGACTATAACTGTAAAACTAAACTGTGAAATGGAACTAAAACTTAAAACTGAAACTGTAAAACTAAAGCTAAAATTTAAAACAGGAAAACTGAAGCTGAGACAAACTAAAACTCCAACTAAAACTAAAACCAGGAGAAAATGGGATGGGATAGACAATTTGAGTAAGCTCTGGGAGGGGGAGAGGGGGAGCAACCTGGGCTCCATGGGTATGTGTGTCCCAAAACCTGCACGATCACGAATCTAGAATCTTGCGGATTTTTTTCACACCCCCACCCCGGTGAAGATGCCAGGATCAGAGTTTTAAGGGATTCCCTGTCTTGTGTGGGGAGGAAGGAAGTTTCTTACTTTCTTTTTAGAAAGACATTAAACAACCTCGCCAGGTTGTAGAAATCTTTGTTTGCACAAGGCACTTAACCTCCTTAGGCAATTCACTATATTTGGTGCTTACACAAAGATTAAGCTGATTATTGGGGAGGAACAAGAAACCAGCAAATGGATCGGCTTCTTGGAATTCTCCTTCAGATAAAGAGAGGA